>JADBJO010001996.1:132500-147500 GCA_016801955.1 Conus betulinus | reverse complement strand
TAGTTAATCTGGTAGTGAATGTTCATCTAACAGTCATGTACTCTACCGGGACTTTCCGTGTATCATCGGAGCAGATCTGCCTTTGCAGAGAGTTTTCAGCTCTACTTTATTATTCATTGATCTATTTCTTTATTTATTGCTGTATTTGTTTGGGTTTTTTTTTATTTATTTATCTATTTATTTATTTATTCATTCATCACCCATTTCTTATCCATTTATTTTTTATTCATTTACTTATCTATTATCATTAATTATTTGTTTGTTTTTTTCCATTAAAAAAGGTATTTACTCTACTTATTATTTATTTCTTTATTTATTCATTTATTTATCTACTCACTAATATATATATATATATATATATATATATATATATATATATATAAAATTATAAACAAAAGCTTGCTCTTACGTCTCGGATTATAGAAATAGGGGGGTGATAAGCCTTCATATCTGCAGTGGTAGATGATTCTGCCTAACTGACAGTATGTGCTCGAGTGGGTGAATGGGGAATAAATAAATGCTTCTCAAAATGAACCTTCAGCAAGCTTATAGTCTCCAAAGCGGGAGACCATCTCTCAATAGGGAGAAAGCCCACTACATATAACTCCTGGTCAGATACCGGTATTTCGAAACCTGATTGTTTCTCCTCAGTGACCGCAGAAAGTGGTAATTTGACTCCTCAGCCCTTTCTGTTTTAAGAAGAATGCTATACCAGAAAAAGGCTTGTGTGCAATACCAAAGTATGTTTGGTTGAGTTTTCAAAAAAAAAAAACAACTAAAGGTGCCACCTAAGAAGCAAAAGGAAATCATGAAAGAGCAAAACAAGCTACATTTTCTTGTGAAAAGTAGAAAAAATAAAAAAGATAACCTCTTAAGACACAAGTGCTGAGGGCCAGTTCTTGGAATGAATCCGCAAGGGACTAAATTACAATGAAACAATAAATTCCAAGGATAAGTACTGAGCACCATTCCAGCAACTTACAGAGCAGCTAGGTGTTGCAATGACTGCAAGATATATATATATATATATATATATATATATATATATATATATAATATATATATATATATATATATATATGCATTGGACAAATACTATGCAGAGATTTCAGTCTGGAAGAAGATTTTGTGTTAAGGGCCTTCAACCAATAGGAAGTTAAATTCAAACGTTGACGGACATGTGAGCTGTTGTCGTTCATCCCCCCCCCCCCCCCCCCCCCCACCCCCCCCCCTCCCCCCTGCTTACATGTCGGCCAGCAACACAACATTAATCTGTTTTACATTATTGTGTTCAGCTGTTTTCATTGCACACACACACACACACACACACACACACACACACACACACACACACACACACACACACACACACACACACACACTCACACACACACAAATGCAGAGACAGATAGACAGAAAGGGGGGGGGGGGGGGGGGGGGAGATGGCATGATTGTGAAATGATGATGTATGTTTCAGTTCCTGTGGCAAAGACAGCTGACGTGACAGCGCCTTCAGACATGAAAGCTGCTACGGACGACCGCCCATCAGAAGGTGATCGCTTTACTATCATGCACAGGGTTTTTCCCCCCCCTCGTCAACTGCAATGAAGTAGGAGAGGGGTGGGAGCAACGGAGAGGGGAGGAGAGAGAACGTCAGTGGCGGGAGGGGGTAGGCCAGGGAAAGGAGGGAAAATCAAAAGGTATTTGAAATAAATCTGCCAGTTAACATGGACAAATTACAAGACAAAACACGATGCGTTTCAACCTCTTAGGTCTTCTTCAGGCCAGATAAACAACACTCAGGACAACGAAAATGAAAAACGAGTAATCACTTCTCTTCTCATATTTGGCTCACGATGGGTGTTGAATGAAATCGAGGCCTCTGGGAAGGAGACAATGCGAGTTAAAATAGTAATGATGATAATGATAATACTGATAGCAGTAATTATGATAATGACAATAATGAGGGGTTGGGGGGGGGGGGGGGGGGGGGGGGGGTGGGGGGGGGGGGATGAAGACAATAAGAAAGACAGGATTCCACTTTTGGTGATAATATGACGGTAGTAATTGTAGTATTGATAGTGGCTATACAGACAGAAGTAGTCGCAGTATTGATGGTGGCTATACACACAGAAGTAGTCGCAGTATTGATGGTGGCTATACACACAGAAGTAGTTGTAGTATTGATAGTGGCTATATACACAGAAGAGGAGAAAGGAAAGGGTAAGAGGACTGTCGAACAGCATAGTGGCGATGATGATGGTGATGATAATGGTAATGATAGTTATCTCAATAATAACATTGCTATTAAAGATAATGGCAATAGTGGTAATAATTATGATAGTAATAATAATAAAGATACTAACAACAATAATACCGGTAACAGTAATAATAGTAATGATAACACAAACACATGGTAATAAAATTAATATCCATAATGGTAAAAGATGATAATAGTAATGGCACCAATATTAATAATGAGGGAAGGGGAAAGAAGACGAAGGAGGAGGAGGAGGAGGAGGGGGTGGGGGGGTGGAGGATAGGAGAAGAACAAAGAGGAGAAGGAGGATACCAATTATGGGAAGGATGGAATCTAATAGGTATATAGATATTATGATAATGATCATGCCTGTAGTCATATATTGATGATGATGTGATATTAATAGTAACAATAACAATAATGATACTGATGGTAATGGTGATACTAGTACTAATGAAGGTAGTAAGAATAATAAGGGGGTTTTTTTTGTTTGTTTGTTCGTTTGTGTAAAGGTGATAATGAATATAGTGCATGTAATGATGATGTGATGACAGCAATACTGACAGCAGTAATAATAAAAAAAGTAATATTGGTAATGATATTAGTAGGTGGATAGAATTAGAGACGGTCAAGGAGTAAAAGTTAAACAATGCTATTGGAACAGGCCGGGAGAGGGGTGGTGAGGTTAAATTCAATGTTAATAATGGTAACAGTAGGTGAAAAGGAAGAGGGATTGGATGGCCAGTGAGTGAAAGGCCAGCAGCATTATTGGACCATGCACACCTACACACATAGACACACATTCACACTTTTTTCTCTCTGTTATTCAGTTATTGTATATAACTTTTTTTTGGCATCATCAGTTATCGGATCACTGGAGCACCTAAAGCGGTGATTTGTTTTCCCCTAATGCCGAAATCCACCTCTTCATTTTTTGATGCTTCACACTGTCCTCATCTGCATCTGCAAAAAAAAAAAAAAAAAAAAAAAAAAAAAAAAAAAAAGAAGAAAAAAAATTCCAACAACAACAAAAAAAAATCTACTACTAGCCCTCCCTCCCGCCCACCCTTTTTTTCTCTCCAACCATTCTCTTTCACTCCATGCATAGTCTGTATGTTCTTTAAACAATGTACATATTTTTGCTGATTTTAGTGTATATGCGATTGATACACAGTGTCTGGGTTTGCTTATGTTCTAATGTGGTGTACTGGCACTCTCACTCTGATAATGTGCAATTGTATATAACTATGTCTTACTACTATCACTTTTACATTTTTATGCTTGTGATGGGCTTAATGATAATAGGATCCAGTAACTGTAAGCATACTGGTAGTGATAACAATGATAGTAATAGCAGCAACCACTTTTTTTTTTTTTTTTTGCTGTCCCAACCTCTGCACCACCTCAGAGGCAGTGTACCCACGCCGCTCATTCCGACACCCCGTCCACAGCCACAGCCCGGTCGGCCCCACCGCAGCCCCGGCACCGGCAATCCACAGGGGGAGTCAATGTCAAGTCGTCGAGAGGCAACCACCGAAGGAGATTCTGCTCTGCTGCCGAGTCACTTCGGTGGTGTTCAGTGGCGCCTGTTCTGATCTAACATACGCAGGACACCACCTACTAAGCCCCCTACTGACGACAATAATTGCTTAGTCGCGGAGCCGGCGCGAGTGAGCTCTCCCTCCGAGGGCGCACCACCACGTCCGTCCAACGACAGCCCCCATGGGTTCGCCGATACCGGTGACTCCGACGGAACCAAACCAAGGCCACAGACGTGGAGAGGACATCGAAACTGAGGTCACCATGAGAGCAGGGCATTAAGGGCCACAGAACTTGAGACATTTTTTTTTTTTAATGCTGATCGATGAGAATGAGGATGATTAAGATGACGCTACGGATTTCCATTTCGGTCTGAGACTACATGGCAGGGCTGTACTCTACGCTTCCTTTCATAATATATCCCGGCGTCAACCAGGCCCGATAGATACAGGCACCTGCAGTGTTGGTCAGGCAATTTGAGCAACACTCTCAGAAACGCATCCATTAAGTGAATGAAACTCGACTGTGCGGTGCCAGTCTTCCCAACTGAGTCCGCAGCAAACTCAACTCTGGGTAGGAGCCGGTCGGGGCAGAAAAACCACATCACTCTGATGGGATTCGAACCCACGACCTCCCAGCCGGGAATCCGCGACGCTAACCACTTCGCCACGGCGGCTGGTGCAGCAACCACATTGAAATCTATAATGATGATAATGACGATGATGATGATGACAGTGATGGCGACGATAGTAATACGAGTAGAAATACTGTTAGTAATAACAAAAGTTGGTGGAAAAGAATAGAAATGGTCAATGAATAGAAAGCAAACAGTTCAATTGGATGATGATGATGATGATGATAGCAGCAATCATAAGTGTGGTAATATTAGTACATTAATAGTGGCTGGAAAGAAAAGAAACGATCAATGAGCAAAAGGTTAGCATTCCTATCAGAAACAAAAATAAGGGGGGTACATACTTACACTTACACCTATGCACACATATGCACAAGAAAGAGGGAAGAGAAACTCTTGTACAGGAGATAGTATATGAAAGTAGAAGAATACCAGATGAAGAAAAGGGAGCACATAAGTGTCTAAGTAAACAAGAGGTTGATGAATCAAATGGATAGAGTGTTGTGCGAGGGGAAAGGTAGACAGCTGTGAATTTAGATGCAAGGTCAATAGCAGGAGGTATGGTAGTATGTGTATCGGTGGAAGATACAGTGGGGTGATATTGTGGTGGTGGATAGGTATATCCTAACTTTTGGATGTTAATGCTATGAGGGAAAAGGGGGAAGGGAATGGGTGTACAAATTGAGAGAGAGTGGCAGTACATACCTACACCTATACACATATACACACAAACATAAACACACACTTACTTTATTGTTGTTGTTGTTGTTGTTGTTGTTGTTGATGTTGACATGTTCTTGTGTTATTACGATTACTTTACAACTAATGCTGGCGATGAGATTAGTAATAATAGGACTTAGATTTATAAGCATAATGGCAGTGATAATAATGATAGTGATAATGACAACAACATGGACATTGGAAATGTTGATACTAATGATGTTGATGGTGATGAAAATAATGATAACAAGGATGTGATGATAACAGTAATGATTGTAATAATAATTTAAGTAATATTAGTAATAACAATATTTGGTGGAAAAAGTTTGAAATGATCAATGGATAAAAAGCAGACAGTGCTATTGGATGACGATAATAATGATAGTAGCAATGATAAGTGTAGTTATATTAGTAATATTAATAGTGGCAGGAAGTATTGTTATATTATAATGAATACTTATACAGTGCCTATTCTTGGCCAGAGACCAAGCTCAAAGCTTTACAATCCACACCCGTTTACACAACGGCCTGCCTACCTGGGTAGTGCTGACTGAAGAGCTGCCACCTGGTGCTTCATTCAGTCGTTTCCCATGTCATCCAGTCAATATCGTTCAAAATCGTTCACTCAGCTTCCTACTTCCTTCATTCTTTCCATTTCTCACGCAGGGTGCATGCCATGTGTAACGTGTCATCCATACCAACAGCCGAACTGGCCTTTTTTCCGAATGTTGGTGAATGGATTTTACGTGTGCAAAATGTTATGCGTGTAGAAGGAAATAATCAACGCATAAAAGACAACCATTACAATAGGAAATAAAAAATGGGGAAGTGGGGTAGATTGGTGTAGCAAATGGAGAGAATGTAGGGAGAGGGGAAAGAAAGATAGGTATAACTTATGTCTGAGGTAAATAATGGGATGTAGGCCTATGGTAGTGTGCGGGCTGGTGTGCAGAAGTGGATGGCTACATGCTGCTTTTGGAAGTTGGAGGGTTCCGAGTCTGGCAATAAGATATGATTCCTGCATAAGGCGCTCCAAGCTGTCATTCTGTGATTGCTAGAGAGCCAGGACTTTGGCATGGTTGATGGTGTGTTAGGGGTGGTTGAAGTGTAAAGCGACTGGTTTGAGCTGATAGTGGCATATATCAGCCAGGTGTTCAGCGATGCATGTCTCACATGTGTGGGATGTCTCACCAACATAGGTCTTACCACACAGCTGGCGGTGGATAGCGTATCGGAATTTGGTTTCGAGTAGAAGAAAGTACCAGGTGGCTTAGGTGTGGAGATTTTGTTCAGTTTTAGAGTGCATCAGTAGGTCTTTGAGGTTTTGATCACATTTCAAAGTGATCATTGGGTGTGAGGTCTCAAAGACAGGTTAGGAACACAAATCTATCCCATTCTTTGGGTTGTTCCTGGCACAAGTGGTGAAGCATGGACTTGACAGTGCCATTAAACTTCTCCACAAGTCCGTTCCCTCGCGTGTGCCTCTGTGTAGTGCTGATGCCACGTATGCATAGCAAACGGTTCACCTCTTCTTTCGCCAGATCACCGACGAGTTGCGAATCGCAGTCAGATAGGATTTCACGAGGAACTCCTAATTGTGACCACATCTCTCCCACAGTGACCTGCAACTTCGTCACTCTTAGATGTCTTGAGAGGTTTTTGCTTCCACATATCTGGTAGCATAATCTACCATGGTCAGGATATACCTGTGTCCTCGCTCTGATGAAGGGATGATAGGACCGATGATGTCGATGGCTACCCTATCAAACAGAGTATCAATGATAGGCATTTTCCCGAGCGGAACTTTAGGAGTGCTCCCTTTCAGAGTACACCTCTGACAGATGTCACAGGATGAACAATATCTCTTTACATCATTACAGATGCCAGGGCCAGATGAAGTCACTCCAGACTCTCTGCTTTGTTTTGGTGATGCCAAGATGTCCTGACGTTGGAATGTCATGAGCCAAATGAAGAATGTCCATGTGGTACTCCTTAGGTACTTAAACCTGGTGGTTTTCTCTACCATCTTTCGCGAATATCCGGTAGAGGATGTTGTTCTTCCATTGATAAGTGGCTATCCCCTGACTATTCTTGCCTCGTCCGCTTCTCACTGCTGAAGTCTTGGATTCGGCCAGTCTTCTAACATTCCTCAACGTTGGATCTTCCTTCTGTTTCTGGACAGAATCTCAAGAGTCACATTCCCAGGAAATACGGATGTAATCTTGAGGATCTTATCTGTCTTCTTTGCTGCCTCCCCGTTTGTACCATCGCACAAACTTCTTTGATGGGTATAGAATGGAACTTTCCTTCACCACCCTTGGCATAGTTTCCAATCAATACCGGAAAAAAAAACTGGTTTATCCATAACCAGTACCTCAGTTTCACCTACGTAGAAAGGTGAGTCCAGATATACCTTGGCGATAGTATGGGTTCTCTTCTCTGGAGATGGCGCCTACACAATCTCCATGGTACGTTTCATCAGACATTGTTCGGGGATGAGATCTGAACGCACGATCGTTATCGATGCTCCAGTGTCTCTCAATGCTGACACCTTTTTCCCTTCCACTAATACCTCACACTCAGGCGAAAACGGAATCTGTGTGCATCTACACACAGTTTAGTGCTCTTTTGGGTAGCACCCACCCCTACTTAGTCAGCTACCGCAGCTGCCGAACATCCGTTCTGCACCAGAACGTTCCTGCTCCGTGGGCAGTCACGAGCTTTATGCTCACCCTCACATGTGTAACACTTCGACTTAAAGTGCCCCTGCTGATTAATTCTGCTTCTTCTTGCATAAATTGAGGGTTCCCTGTCTGGACGGGTGCTTTTCTGCGATCCAGGGTTTTCTCCTGGTGCCTGGGGTTGGTACGGTTAGGAGCTTGTTAGGGTGTTGATGGTCTGCAACAGTGGCTTCCTTCGCCGAAATGAATATCTCAGAGCACTCCGCTGCTTCTTCAATGGACTGTGGAGTACATTCCCTGATGAATCTGGCCTCATCAAAAAGGAATGCCTGAATACAACTTTTCCTGAAGGAAATATTGTTTCAAGTCTGTACATCCACCTTCTTCAGCAGCCATCTCAATCCAATGATCGATACCTGCTTAACTTGTTTGCCAATTCGCGAGTGGTCTCCCCTTGTTGTTTTGCTTCCCTGAACCGTTGCCTGTACTGCTCAGCGTTTAAGTGAATTTTTTTCAGCAGGGACGCTTTAAGGATCTCGTAATCCTGTGCATCTTCATCCTTCAGCTGAGAGAAAACTTCACGCGCACGGCCTTTCAGTAATGTTCCAATACGTAAACCCCACTCATTTTCATCCCATCCTTGGAATCTTGCGGTACGTTCGAATGTTCGAAGACAGTCTTCAATATCGTCACCATCATCGAAATACGGGTGTTTCGCGCGGAAAGTTTCTACGTGTCTATGATTATCAAATTTTGTTGCTGAACTAAAATTTTGATTCCCGTCACTTTCCGAGGAATTCCGCACACGCGCTTCTCTTGTTCATTTTCAGCCTGGAATTTTCTAACTTGAGTATCCAGTCCAAGTCTCCTAAGTTCTAATTCATTATCCCAGCAGCATGAGCCCTTCTCCCCTCTCTCTCTTCTTTCTCTCTCTCTCTCTCTCTCTTTCTCTTGTCTCTGTCTTTCTTTTTTTTTTCTCTCTCTCTCTTCTTCTTCTTCTTCTCTTCTCTCTCTCTCTCTCTCTCTCTCTCTCTCTCTCTCTTTTCTTTTTTATGAACTTATCAGTTCTGCTCCCGACAGCCCCAACGCTTCTCCCTGCGCCTTAGCCTGCAGGAAAGTTTGGCCTAATTCCGTAGCTCTCGCTTGAGAACGGGTAGTAATAATACTGATGGAAAGAAAGCGATATCAAATATAGTCTACACGGAAAAGCAAGTGTGATGCTAGATCTAACGATAAAGATACCTTTTTTTCCTATGCCAACCACATGGCGCAGACTTTAACGACTACGATTTGAAGACGTGAAAGAGTAATGACGTCGTTCGCTTAAGTCCAACAAAGAAAAAAAAAACTGTACATACAATCTTCAGTAAAGAGAAAGACCTTCTTTTTCACAACCCAAAAGATTAATATACCACGTCTTCGCTGTGGAGTGTTCGCTACGTACAGGAGAATAGGACAATCTCGAAGCGACACAAGTTCAGCACGCAAATACCACGTAAACCAGTACGATCCACTAGCTTTTAAGAATTTTCTTAATTCCAATTTCGCTAGAAGGTTGATAGATCTACTGTTTCGTCCAGTATTCAACGACTAATGTAATATGGTCCCCTCAATGTACCATAAATATTAGCCACCCTAGGTTGACGGGAGCTACCTGGGATTTCTGTTGGTAATCTCTCTATTGCCTTCAAGGAGAATACCTGTTGGCTTTTTCCCTGTATATTAGTGGATCTTCACACTAATGAGAACGACTAACTCAATGCATCTAGTTATCTCCATATTTACTCCCTCTCTTGAGCACAACACATAAGTAGGACTTTGACCCCTCCAGCTACTGCGCTGCTACCTCTATCATCAACACAGATCCTGATTGGGAACAACTTACTCTACAATCTCAATCTAAAAGTATTTACACAACTTTCTTAGATCTAGTAGGAAATATAAACAGGTGTGGCAAAGTCAGTTTCGGGTCTAATCCATAGACTCACATATACATCCAGTTCACAACAATACTGACCTCCACTGCTCCGTCTCACGTAAATGGATCTTCACATTTACACTGTACCGATACACCTCTGGTATTTGTAATTCTCTATACATTAAGGCGGACTTAATACAAGGCCACTAAATTACCATTCGCAATTTCTTAACCTTAGAAAGAAAATTATAATTTATTTAACAGCAAAAGTTAAACAAGGAATAACCAGGGATTCCTTCTCTATAATTACCCCGAAAGTTATAGTCGAGCACAGTTGACGACAATCAGACCTAGACTGTCGTGAATTTAGAAATAGATGTTAATTAATTAAGTCTTTACTGGGACGCAAGATGTTAAGAAGAACAGAATCAAGACTGATAAGTGAGGACGTATAACAGCCTTGATTGTGGGGACTGGAATGAAATGTTTTCCACCCAACTGAAAGATGGAGACACCCTTCCAACTGCCCAAACACAAATACCAACAAGATGAGACAAACGTCAATAAATGTTTCTGTGGGTTAAAGCCAACAACGAAAAAATGGAAAAGGAAATTCAGAATTTCCCAATTCCGAAAGATACCGGACGAGCCCCCAATTTGTAGCGTTTTTATGGTAAAGTTTTGAAGCTATGGTCGTGAGATCGATCATACGTTAGTGTGAGAAAGACGAGGTGGAAAAAAAACTGTCAATCTCACACAACCACGCCAATGTTTTTACAAAGCAAAAACCTAACCAACAGTTTCAAACATTTATTAACAATAAACTAAAAGGGTACGGTTAACGAATAAAGAATAGACAGTATTGACAGAGGACAGAAGATAAAAACCAATCCACATGGAGATAATCGACTGGACAAAACCAGAGATCACAGATAATATTTTTCTTAGCTTGAAAGGAGATAGTCCTTCATCCTTCGTGAACTAGTCCAAGGTGGTGTTGAATGACTTCACTGAAGTTGAAGATAAGGATGAAGTTGAAGATGAAGTCGAAAGTCAAACGAACGCAGAGGCCGAGCGAATAAGAGGCCGGACGAAAATCGAATATGAATTCGAAGATCAGAGACCAAGTTGAAGATCGAAGATAGATCGAATACGTATGAACGATTGAACGAATGAAGATCCTCCCTGTGACATACAAAGGAGCCATGTTCTTTAGACACTTCCGTGATCAAACTCAATTGACTGGCTTCGAAGCTTACAGATCCAATCAATCCATACCGTTTGGATTGTCGACAAACAATCACCAATTTTGCCATAATATCATTAATTTCCATACGCCCTGATCTCTTTCCCCATAGTTAAAGAAAACGTCCAATGCTCCGAAAGACATTCTGCTGCATCACATATTCCGAAGAAGATGCTTATATCGATCTGAGGACAAAGCCAGTCTCTTGAAGTTCGAGGAATAAAAACATCATAATAGATGCCAATATGTAAGTACATAGCAATAAACAATATCCGAACCATGCTTCACAGATCTCAGGTAATTAGATCTAAATAACTTTATTCACACTAACATGTCCGAACAATAGTATTGCGGTGCAATAATTCGTTCAAAACATACTAAACAAACTCAACATTTCGTACACTAAAATTTATATTCATAACTTAGACAACGATTTAACTTGACGAACAAAAGACAAAACAAACAGTTTCATACGCCCCGCCCCCCAGCTTTCGCCACTCCCAGCTAGATCCTCGAAAAGAAAACGAAAGCCTCGGTCCTGGATTTCTGATGGTAAAAACTTTTCTTCCTGTGTTTTTCTTTCCTCTTTTTTTTTTTTTTACGATAATCTTTGTAAAGATGATAACTTTGATGATGACAATATAAGGATGTTTACTTCTTTTCTTTTCTAACAGGTGAGGGACAGACGAAAAACGGTACTTACAGGCTGGAATCCATAGATCAACTGTCCAGTTGAGACTACGCAATAATTTATTTTTTTACAAACGTAGTTACTGATCGGTATTCAAGGAAACCCAATCACAATATAATGATTTGATCCTTTTTATTAATATAGTCAAACCCATTTAGCCTGGAACTTGAGTATAAAGTTCTGCGGAGCAGAGAGAGTAAAGAATATCGGACGCCAAAAAAAAAAAAAAAAAAAAAAGGTTTGGTGGCACCAACAAGCTGAAGATGACGTATCAGGGAATCGCGTCATGAAATATTACGCCATACAGATATTACGGACATTTAAAAAAGATATGAATGAATGGTCAAGGTCATTCTCCATTCACAAGAGACAAGAGCAGGACTACCCTCAGTGGCGCAACGCTACAGCAGATACTATTTATATGTTTGTCCCAGCTAAGGTCGTCCGTGATGGTGACTCCAGGGTACTTTGCAGAAGTAACCACATCGAGAGTATGTCCATGTAGATGGTATTCGCTGGACAGTGGTTGTTTCTTTCTTGTCACCGGTAGAGTTGTACACTTGCCAGGATGGAACTTCATATCCCAGATCTTCTCCCACTGTTGAAGTGTCTGGAGGTCTTGTTGTAGCTGGGACTGGTCCTGGTTTGACGTGACGAGTCTATAGACTGCAGTGTCATCTGCAAACAGGCGAATCTGTGAGGTGAGCTGATCTGGCAAGTCATTAATATAAGCCACAAAAAGGCACAGTCCAAGCACTGATCCTTGTGGCACCCGGATGTGACATCTGCCAACTCTGATGCTGCTCTGTCTATGACTATAGCTTGTCTCCTATCACTGAGGAAGCTCTCAATCCACCAACTGATGTTGCCATGGACTCCGTAATGGTGTAGTTTGTGGAGCAGGAGACTACGGTTTGCTTTGTCGAACACCTTAGCAAAATCCATTATGACAATGTCGGTGTGGATTCCGCCTTTCCACATTCCAAGACAGTTCTTCTTGCAAACTCAAGGAGCTGTGTCTCGCAAGACCTTTGCCTCTGAAAGCCATGTTGTTGTTGTTTGAATCGGGATACGAAAGACAGGACGTGCTGCTGATACACAGTGGAGTAAATGATTTAAAGTCAATATCTCCCATGGACTGCAGTAAGGATCTAATGCAGTGTATCAGACGCGTTAAGGAAGGAAATCCTAGTCTCAAAATAATCCTTAGCAAAATAGCACCAGTCACAGATATTCAACTGAACATCGGGAGAGATCTATTCAATGCCCTCTTGACATCAGAGCAGAGTGAAGACAAGGACATCAGCCTGATCAGCCATAATAACCTGCACACGAGCTCCTGGCATCTACGTGACGGCCTCCACCCCATCAAACAGTGGTGCCAGCATCCTGGCCAGGAACATCAGGCGTCACGTGAGAGACCTGCTGTGGAGTCGACCCAGGAAGACTGGACGATCATGTTACCAGCCATCCTGGCACTACCAACCCTACCCAGATCCTCTGCTCTACAGCCTGGGCCCCTGGAGCAACAGATTCAGCATGCTGGAGGACTAGTGAAAGTGGAACTTTGCAAAACACAAGCACCACTTGTGACTATAGAGTAACTCACGTTAATATTTGAATTGCAGCATACAAAATCATCATCCATTTTCCATTGGCACAATTATTCAATAATCTATAATTGTTATTTATGTTATCTAAATATTATTTGTGCTAACTTACGAATAAGTTCTGCTGATACGTGACAATTCTAATGTTAAAAGACGGTTCTTTTAAGGTATTTCAGTTGAATTGTCAATGTATTATAACCTCTCTCGACCAATTAGCACAAAAACTTGCAGAAAAAAACAAAATATTGGCCTTACAATCCCTAAACACACATAGAAACAAATTACCTAAACTTGACAGCTATCGTTTCCCCCCATTTGTTCAAGAGGGGAACATTAATGACAAAATCAATGTAGCCATTTACATCAAGGAAGGAGAGAACTACACCTCCTGTGCATGTCCCGTTCCACCAGACACACCTGATTCCTAGTCCTGCAAAGTCAAGGTACAGGTAAACACTAACAACAACACACCTGTTGTGTCAGTCTATCTATCACGGGGACCCAACGAGTTTAATTCTGAATGGTTACGATCATTACATATAAGACCAGATGAAAACAATAGATATCTTATAACTGGAGATTTTAATGCTCATTCTCCGTTTTGGGAAAAGGGTTGCCAGTTGATTACTAGTAATCGTTTCATTGAAAATCTAGTCAACTCGTCCTTAACACGTGTTCCTGACAACCCTAAGCACAAACCAAGTGCAATAGATCTAACTTTATATCTCCAGATCTAGTGCCACTTTGTGATTGGCAAACCCTCCATGACACACTTAATAGTGATCATATTCTAATCATCACCACTTTCGAAACCTTCAAGGCCTGAACCAACAGATTTAACAAAGGAAAAAATCCCAAAATATAATTATAAAGTAGCTAACTGGGGTAAATTCATAGAATTACTAAAAACATTCTATGTCGACACAAAAGAACTTGATACAATATCTAATGACGACCTATACGATCAGTTTCAGATCTATCAATCTTCTGCAAATCAGTCAATACCTATGATAAAACCAGTCAAATCAAGTTAAACACACACACACACACACACACACACACACACACACACACACACGCAGGCAATGTCTGGTGGAATGAGACGAGTGAAAAAGGTTAAATGGAGAAAAGCATCAAACTGAGAGAGAGAATATTTATGTAGCAAAGGAGAAGAGCGCGCTAAAAAGCTTTTGAGAAAAAAAAAAGCAAAAAATTATTTTAATCACAGCACAGCACAAGCAAAACAGCAATATTGGTCTAACTTTTGTAAGAATGAAGTATCAAATCATAAAGATTTCTAAAAAGTATGGGAAAAGTTAAGAACAATGAAACATGGAATAAACTTGCCAATATGTCCTGTCAAGCTCCCAAACTCTGATTTCCCTTCTAATTTAGAAAAGGCTGAAGCTTTTGTTGACATATTCATCCAAAAATGGCAGCAAAGATAGTTTATCAACAGAAAATAGACAGCACAGAGAGCAAGAAGAAGGAAAGTCCACTTACAACGATTCAGACCCTGTAATAAACCACTATCTGAATGCTCCCATAAGAATTCAAGAGGTATAAGAATGTCTTGCTAATCTGGGCACCAGAAAAACATCAGTGGGTTTAGATGGTATCTCTAATGAAATATTACGTCATGTCCCACCTAATGTAAAACACCTTATCTCAGTATTCATTCAAAATGCTGGGGAGATGTCA
>JADBJO010001996.1:105000-110000 GCA_016801955.1 Conus betulinus | reverse complement strand
TGGCTGTCCATGTTCGTACGAAGTGGGTGTGTGCAGGGAAAAAATCGTTACACGCATACAAACTTTTGAAAGTGAGAATCAGACAGTCATGCACACAGCACCACACCATCCGTAACAAACACCTTACATATTTTGTTGTTGCCCAGTGGCCATACGCCACAATTAAGATCTTGAACAAAAACACTAGATAATCCAGGTAAGCGTGTTGAGGCGCAGCATAAATTTGAACCAGAATTTGATATTAAACTGATTACAGACCAAAAGAACAATCCTCCAAAAATAATTTCACCTGTTTTTTAGAGATCTCTAGCGATGACATCATTCACAAACTAGACCTGCATGAGCTACCTCTCACCTGACGTCACATTTCAAGCCTTCCCACTCACCCGTGACCGTGTCTTTGCATCAGATGGTCTCACCAAATACACCAAAATAGTTCTATTCATTTCATTTTATAATCTGTCTGCTTGGAACCATTCGGCATGTACCCTGATGGGCACGTGAAAGAAAAGAACGAGAATCAACTTTAAAATACAATAAAAATTCTTAAAACAATGCCAGTGTTGGTAAAATCCGGTTTCTAACAGAACGATATAATCTACTCATTAATATTGAATTTGCAGATAACGTAGATAACATGCCTGCAATACAGTAATTCAAGAAACATATGTGTATTTCAGCGGAATGATGTGTCTCTTCCCACTGAAAAAAGACACTGCCGGCTGAATTCCTCTTGCGGATATCCTTCAACGATCAGCAGCGATTATGACCGCCACAGCCAGTCAGTCATCAGCAGTGAGGCCAAGAACGACACAGAGACAGAGCCAGAGGATCAGGACCAGGACACCCGCTTCCAGACATCTGAACAGCAAGGTTGCTTTATATTGCATTTTTTTTTAATTCAGAAGGAGGATATCTGCAGGACTGCTTGTTTCATTCCTACATTGTGTTAGTTTTGGATTGCTGGTTATTAGATCTTTCTTATTTGTAACGTTTGCAGGACTGATATTCTTACTTTTAGATTGTGTTAGCTCTGGCTTTCTGGTTATTAGATCTTTCCCAATTGTTACATCTCCAAAACTGGCAGTTGTCATTCTTAGATTGTGTTATCTCAGGGTTGTGGTATTAGATCTTTCTCATTAGTCCATTTGCAAAACTGTTGTGGTATTATCATTCTTTAGCTTTGTATTATTCTGGATTGTATTGGGATTCTTGGGTATTGTATCTTTCCCATACGCAAAACCAGCTGTTGTCATTCTTAGCTTGTGTTAGTTCAGGATTGTTAGGTATTAGATCAGAACTTTCCCATGATTGCAGAATTAGATCTGGAACTGCTTCCATTCTTTGATTGTGTTAGTTCAGGATTGCTTGGTATTAGAACCTTTGCATCAGCAGAAATGACTGTTTCCATTCTTATATTGCTGGTAATTAGATCTTTCCCATTTGTTCCATTTCAGAATTGGCTGTTGTCATTCTTAGATTGTGTTAGTTCAGGGTTGCTAGGAAACACAAGACTTGGAAAGGCAAAAACCGACACATACTAATGCTGTTAATCTACAAAGAAAGAAGGATGAACCTGCACAGTTTTAAAAAAAGATCAAAAGGAGATGGAATCATTCTTAATCCAAAGCTAGATGGGATTCATAGGGTGAAAAAAAACAAGTATTTTTGTAATCTGGAAAAAAGACGTTTCGTTAGCGAACAGATGTTGAAATTGGTGACAGATCAGGAGAACGTGTTGTCAAAAACAGACGTAGGATTAGGATAGACCAGTGCTGACAGTGTGCAGAGTTTCTCTCTCTCTCTGATGACAGGACTTTATACTGCTGATGGAAGAAGTCGATCAGCACCTTCCCCGCTCCCCACCCCTCCCAAATATGAAAAATATATATCTGGTCAGACACAGGCAAAAAAGAAGAATAATGAAACTGTTAAGGCCAGACACTGCAGTGTAACCATACTGCTCTTTCTTTTCCATGTTTTTATAAATTTCCTTTTGTCATGTTTTGTGTGTTATCACTTATGGCTTACGAAAAATGTCAATCCGGGCATATGTGGACATATGTTGCATGGAAATAAATCAAAATAGCTTCCAAACAGTAAAGAAACAACAAAATCAGGGGAGGTTTGCACCTGTTTCGTTTCTAGATGAAATGAGCAGATGTCTATATTAGTTTTGACGAGATAGTTTTAGCACAGTATTTTTATTCATATGATTATTTGTAAATTTATGGCCGTGCAAAAGATATCAAATGCACTGTGCAGACGTTATAACAGTCATATAAATCAAAATCAATGATTTTGGTAAATCATGCCAAAACAGAGACTGCATACCATACCATGCAAAATCTCAGGTTTGTAAATTTAGCCCTAGGTGCGCAACATCAATACAAATATTTCGTTTGGTGGCCATTGAGTGCATGGCAACAGATACCCTACATACGCCCGATTTTCGAATGCGGCTATTGCAATTGTGTCCACACTGACATTTTACATAATATATGCGTGATAACATATAAAATAAGACCAAAGAACTTCAAGTGAGGTTTAAAAGCAAAAACAAAATCATGATCATAATAAATGAAAATAGAAATTCATCTTTTCAAATGTAGCGTCTGGTCTAAAGAAGACTCCTCTTCCTCATGAAATCTTTGTCATTTGGAGAAGGTGGGATTATGAGGATGCTCATAACTCCTTTTGATGACTTCAGATCAGTCGAAATTCACGCAGTGGTATACCTGTTGTTTGGCAGACCCAGCGTAAAATAATGTTGGAAGAGCACTCAGTACATAGGTATCTTATACCTTTTCCATTTGAGCCATATTAATGGATAGAAAAAGCACCAGTGCAGTGGATGAGTTTTACTTACTGGACAGACATATAATGGAGGGGGTAAGGCACTCCTTTTTCTAACCGTTCCACTGACCTATTTTAGCATTTAAGCATCTTATCCAGGGCAGCGACATTTGTAAAAAGAAATGTCTTTGTTTTCCCTCAACACTTACCTGCTTTGAAGATTCAGAAAATTATCTCTTGCTTAAGCAAGGGGGAGAAATTATGAATTGTCTTCCTCTCTTACGCGAAAGGATCTACCTCTATTAAGCAAGGGGGATGAATTGTAAACTGTGTCCTTTCTCTTATGCAAGGGGGAAAGGAATTGTAAACTGTGCCCGTCTTTATGCAAAGGGAAGGAATTGTAAATTGTCTCCCTCCCTTCTGCAAGGGGAAGCCAATCGTAAACTGTCTCCCTCATTTATGCAAGGGGAAGGAATTGTAAAGTGTCTCCCTCTCTTGCGCAAGGAGAAAGAATTGTAAACTTGTCTCCCCTCTTATATAAAGGTAACAAGATACTCACAGGGTAGATTTCTGTGCTGCTTAAAGTGCTCATGAGGCAAAGAGAATGCACTCAGGATTCTCTTCAGTTGTTTCGATAATCACTTCCCATTTTTCATTTCTGACATCTCTGGCTACAAAGCACTGTATTTATATTAGATCAAGATATCTGGTTTTAGCAACTAATAGTTAAGAGAAGAACATGTGTTTTACCTGAGAAAACCTATTTTACCTGGAAGTAAATCTCATTTTTTTTTAGATAGTTTTATTTCTTTAGAGTATGCATACACAATCCATGTTCAAAGCAGAATTTGTGCTGTAAACCACATGGTCCTATCTGTTTGTTTGTTCTTCAGAAAGCTTGCTGGAGCACATGGAACTTGTCGACAAAGCCATTGTCAAGGCATCCAACATCAAAACCCTCTTCCGAGAAGTCACAGGCATCCGCGAGGAGCTGAGTATTTTAGGCCAAGGAACCAGATCCGACCGTCCCATCGATTCGCTCTGGCGCAATGAAGGGAAAGTCCAGCGGCTGCAGCAGAGGGTAAGATTCATCCAGGACAAGCTGAAAAACGACCACGTGGAAGTCTCAACATTGAGGAAGCAGGTGGACAAGATTGGAAAGGACTCTGCATTGCCTTTCAAATACAAAAAGACACTGCTGACGAGGAAACAGGTCCTTGACAACGAAATGAAAGAAGCAGATGCCTTTTATGTACAGGCACGTGCTGTTTGCGGCAAGCTCTGTATTAAATGAATCACTTCTGAAATGTTCTTTGACCTGATAGAACGGATTGAAAAGAGGAGTGTGCACATAATTTGGTTGGCATCACTTCATTTGATAGTGATTTGATTTGTGCTTTAACGTGTTAGAACTTTCTGTCTGGCATGACTTGGATATACTGTTAGAATATTTTGTGATCAGCAAGTTAGAATTTGTATCTGTTATGGCTTGGTATAATGTAGATTGAGTCTTATCTGTATTAAAGATGTTGGAATTTATGCTTGGCATGACTTAGGTACAATAATATATGTTTTATATACCTTGACGTGATATTTATGTAGCCTAAGTTGAATTTAGCTTGTTAGAATTTAGGTTTGTTAGGGCTTGCCGCAATGTCAATATAGTCATATCTGTGTTAAGCTCGTTGGAATTAATGCTTGGAATGATACGGATGTATGCTGTTGATGTAATTTGTGTTGAGCAAGTTGGAATGATTATGTTTGGCGTAGATCAACATTGTGTTCACTTTATTTGTCAAGCAAGTTAATGATTATGCTGGGCATGACCTGATATAATGTTGATTATATCAGAAAGAAACGCAAACCAGATTATTTTGTTGTTGTACTGAAGCTTCGGTGTTTTGATACAATTGAAAACTGAACACACACACACACACACACACACACACACACACACACACACACACACACACACACACACACACACACACACACACACATGATCATCTATGTTAAGAGTTTGGGCCACATTTCTAAAATTGATTTAAGTCGGATATAAAACTTTTTGTTCCGGAATCGGACAGTTTTCCGTTTAATTTCCAGTATTGTTTTCCTGGTAGGACAGGTTCAAGTAGGTTTGGTCAACTGCGATTTCATCATGTCAGATCTTCCTGGTTTTGCCAGTGACAGGACATGTGTACAGT
>JADBJO010001996.1:97500-100000 GCA_016801955.1 Conus betulinus | reverse complement strand
GGGGGGGGGGGGGGGGGTGACAAGCGCAGGCCAACAACTAAATTGTCTTCATAGTAATGACTTGGCAAAACTTTGAACTTAAGGAGAGGGGAGGGGGGGGGGGGGGGGGAGGCAGGAGATTGAAGATGTAAAAACTGGGAACATGAAATTAAGAAACTATGTTGCAGATATGAAAACTCTTCACTGGCTGCACTGAATTATCACCCACTGGAAGCACAAGGAATAAAGTCAGACATGTTTCCAGTGTTCTTGCTCTCATGCACCATGCACCTCATTTCTTAGTACCGAATCCCAGGACCAAAGCTTCTTTTTCATGAATGAAGACTACGTTGGGTCATTCTTGCTCCCATTCCGGAATAACCATATGCCGGTAACACCAAACCAATGCTGCTTACGACACCGAATCGCAGAGCAGAAATGACAGTACAGTGCACATAGAACAAACGAGGACATTTCATGGGAGCAAGAGCTACCTTACATGTTCATTATTTATTGTTTCTTGTTCTCCGCCTCATCTAAAACGTTCTTCTTTTTTTTCATATTGGAACGTCTTTTTTTTCTCCCAGAAAGGCAGATTTCCATCTATTAAAAAGTGCAATGACTGCTTAACTTTTACTGTGACGAAGTACTGAATTTAAGAAGAATGGGATGTGCTCATGCATTTAGATGTGACATTTGAAGGGAAGGGGTGGGGAGAGGTGGGGGGGGGGGGGGGGGAGGGGGCGAGCGAACCAAAATTCTCTGGAATGCATGACCCTGATTACAACAAGCCTTTGCCCAACCAAAACACTGACGTTATCTAGCACCAGCCCTAACAAAACCTCACACTAAAACTTAAAGAAAGAAAGAAAGAAAAATAGAAAGAAAGAAAGACAGAAGGGAAGAAAGACGGAGAGAACGCAGAAGAAAATATTGGAAGAAAGAACAAAGAAAACATTCCAGGGAAAATTGTGCATGCAATGATGGGGGCAGCTGGGTTGTCTTCTCTTGTCTCCATCATTAAAGGAAAGCGGATCCATCACTTGAGTTAGGTGACAGTGAGGGAAATGGGATGTGGTAGCATGCAGAAAATTGATCTTGTCTCATTTCCTTTGCAAAAGAAACACCGATAAAATGGCACGTTGAAATATAGTTCTCTCTCTCTCTCTCTCCTTCCGTCTCTCTCCTCTCTCTCTCTCTCTCTGCTCTCTCTCTCTCTCTCTCTCTCTCTCTCTCTCTCTCTCTCTCTCTCTCTGTGTGTGTGTGTGTGTCTGTGGTGTCTGTGTGTCTGAGACTGACAGAGAGAGAGACAGAGAGAGACAGACAGACAAACAGATAGACAGAGACAGACAAAGAGACAGACAGACAGACAAGAGACAGACACACAAAGAGAGACAGAGAGAGAGAGAGAGAGAGAGAGAGAGAAAGAGAGAGAGAACTGAACTGACATGAATTAAAACAATGCTACTATTCCAACACCACAAGCCTGACTACCGCCATCCAGAATAATGCACTTCAAGAATTCGCAATGCATTAACAATCAAAACTAAGATGTTTTACTGTCTCCTTAAAAATTCGGTATCTTTTAACTTCCTTGGTTTGAGTGATTTTTCTTTATTTCAGATGTTCAACCCACTGCAGTGTAACTTGGACGAGATTTCACCGAGTCATCGTCGTAGATGACTTTTTTTTTTTTTTTCTTGTCAAAAATCATGCTTTTCCATAAATAGTACTGATTTGTTTACAATCAAACAAAATCATGCTTTTTCCATGAATAGTGTTGTATTCTTTCAATCAAACAAAAACACCATGCTTTTCCATGAACAGTATTGTATTTTTTACAATCAAACAGTGTGACTCATTCTCCTTCAAAGAAACCAAACGATGGGCAAGGTGACGGTGACGATGAGAGGATGAGAGAGAGGAGAGAGAGAGAGAGAGAGAGAGAGAGAGAGAGAGAGAGAGAGAGGTAAGGAGAGAGAGAGAGAGAGAGAGAGAGAGAGATGAGAGAGAGAGAGAGAGAGAGACAGACAGACAGACAGACAGAGAGAGAGAGAGAGAGAGTGTGTGGTGTGTGTGTGTGTGTGTGTGTGTGTGTGTGTGTGTGTGTGTGTGTGTGTGTGTGTGTGTGTGTGTGTGTGTCGGTGTCTGTGCCTGTGCTGAAGAGTCGGGATCAATGGCGTTTTGTGCATCCTGCCCTAACGGACAGCACTAGGTAGCGCGCGCGTGTGTGTGTGTGTGTGTGTGTGTGTGTGTGTGTGTGCGCGCGCCCGCGCGCGCGCGTAACCAAACACTGATGTTTGTTAATCACTTATAACCCGTGAACACAACATTTAATGTGTGTATGTTTCTGTGAAGAATAAACCAGGAAAAAAATTAAACCAACTTCTTTTTTTAAGCTATTGCAAGCTTTAGGAATATTTTTTTCGTGCAGACATGATTTTAGGGAAGTGACAAACAGGTCTCTTATTGCCACCATAAGAAGGTGAATCATGTTCTCCTTTCTTTCTTTCTTTTTTTC
>JADBJO010001996.1:72500-75000 GCA_016801955.1 Conus betulinus | reverse complement strand
AACATCACAGATCTGCCATCATCACAGATCTGGCAGCATCACAGATCTGGCATCATCACAGATCTGGCAGCATCATCACAGAATCTGTCATCATCACAGATCTGCCATCATCACAGATCTGCCATCATCTGGTGGCATGATCATAGATCTGGCATCATCACAGATCTGGCATCATCACAGATCTGGTGGCATCATCACAGATCTGGCATCACCCCAGATCTGGCAATATTACAGATCTGGCATCATCATAGATCTGGCATCATCACAGATCTGCCATCATCATAGGTCTGGCATCATCACAGATCTGCCATTATCACAGATCTGGCAGCATCACAGATCTGCCATTATCACAGATCTGGCAGCATCACAGATCTGGCATCATCACAGATCTGGCAGCATCATCACAGCTATGGCATCATCACAGATCTGGTGGCATCATCACAGATTTGGTGGCGTCATCACAGATCTGGCATCATCACAGATCTGGCATCATCACAGATCTGGCATCATCACAGATCTGGTGGCATCATCACAGATCTGGTGGCATCATAACAGATCTGGCATCATCATAGATCTGGCATCATCACAGATCTGGCATCACCACAGATCTGGCGTCATCACAGATCTGGCATCATCACACAGATCTGGTGGCATCATAGCAGATCTGGCATCATCACAGATCTGGCATCATTACAGATCTGGTGGCATCATACAGATCTGACATCATTACAGATCTGGTGGCATCATACAGATCTGGCATAATCATCACAGATCTTTCATCACCACAGATCTTTCATCACCACTTATCTGGCATCATCACAGATCTGGTGGCATTATCACAGATCTGGCATCATCACAGATCTGGTGGCCCCCATGGGGGTAAGTTCCAACTGGGGGGGTGGGGGGGGAGGGGGAGGGGGGGGTTAAGTTCTAGCTAGTCCTAGAATGACCCCCTGGGGTAAAAGCAGGCTAGCCCAGAACTTACTCTGGGGTAAGTTCCAGACGGGGGTAAGAATGGGCTGTTACACCAGGTTGGAATGCTCCACCACCAAAGTTTGTGACAGGAGGGGGTCACTGAAATGGTTCGAGTCCAGGTTATCTCCCATCACTGAAATGGCTCTAGTCCAGGTTATCTCCCATCACTGAAATGGTTTGAGTCCAGTTATCTCCCATCACTGAAATGGTTCAAGTCCAGGTTATCTCCCATCACTGAAATTGTTCAAGTCCAGGTTATCTCCCATCACTGAAATGGTTCAAGTCTAGGTTATCTCCCATCACTGAAATGGCTCTAGTTCAGGTTATCTCCCATCACTGAAATGGTTCAAGTCCAGCTTATCTCCCATCCTCTGACCATGCCAGAGTCTGCGGTCACAGCAAAGGTCAAGTAGTCACAGGAAAGTTTGAACTGATGAAAATCGCCCTGGCTCTGTGAATTTTTTTCTCTTTCTATTATGAATGTGAAAAAAAAGATTATTTCATCCTGGAATGTGGGGTCAGTAAATTAGTTCAATGCTCTATGTCAGCAAAAAAAAAAAAAAAAAAATGGCAGAATGATGCGTGGCATGCAGACTCCTTGTGTTCGTTTCTACGCTATTGGTGTGGCCAGGGGGGGGGGGGGGGGGGGGGGGGGGGGGGGGGGGGGAGACTCAATGGTTTGGGATGTGAAGAGTCTAGCAGACGACAGGAAAATGAAGGGTCATGTGGATCATGCTTGCATAGAAAAAGAAAGGAAACACGAGACCTGTGTCAGAGTCAGGTATGCTATGGACCAAGGGCTGGACTGTGCGGTGAATATGTTTTGGTACTGGCTGATCATCTGACAAAAAGCCAGGTGCAGCTGTGTGAGTGTAATAGAGGAGATACAGCCTTTTGGGCTTAAACTGTAACTGCGGACTCGTACTAAGATGAATTTCATCATACACTTCCTCTTCCCCCACCCACCACCTCCCTTTCCCCTGCTTCTAGTAAATGTTTTTAGTAGTGCTGATTCCCCAGAATGAATCGTTGTCATGAAATTGCCATGGGATTTCCTGTTGAAGCTGCCATCACGTCCGGAAACACAGAGTGGAGCTTGGGTGACCGGTGATCGGGGCTCAGTGGTAGCAGCTCTTGTTTGGTTTTGGTTCGGTTTGGGTTGGTGTTTTTTCTCCCCATGCAACGAAGGTTCTCTTCTCCTTTTGGAAACCTTTTTTACAGAAACAATAGAATACCACATTCAATGTATTCACGTGCCCCAATTCTTTAGTAATTCCATACACAACACTGTCCAAATCTATGGACATATAGATGATAGAGTAGTCATTCTTTTGGTTTGTTTTGGTTTCTGGCTTGGCTCTTTGTGTTGTGATAATAATCAAGTGGTGCTTCAAAATGCAGTCTGCTTCACCGTTCTTCCCCTTTCCACACAAGTTAAGCACGCATGCATGCACACGTGCACGCACAGACACACAAACACACACAAGCACGCGCACGCACACCTACGCACGCGCGCACGCGCGCA
>JADBJO010001996.1:52500-65000 GCA_016801955.1 Conus betulinus | reverse complement strand
TGTGTGTGTGTGCAAAATGTAGCTATGCCAGACATATATTATCCGCGCGCGAGCTCGTCTGTACTGATGTATATACATGCATGCGTTGGGTGCCTATGAACAGATTGCACGTGAACAGTCAAGCGAGTGTTTGGTCATTGGTGCCTTTGGTCTGTGTCGTTTTTGTTTGATTTAGCGTTTGACAATGTTTTGTCATGGAATAGATCGGTCGTTGGCTTGTAGGACAGGCGCTGTATAAACGAACTAAGTTATTGTTATTTTTGTGTTGTAAGCATCATCATCGTCGTCGTCATCATCATCTCATCATCATCATCATCATCATCATCATCATCATCATCATCATCATCATCATCATCATCATCATCATCATCATCATAATCGTTGTTGTTGTTGTTATTATTGTTGTCATTATTTATTATTATCATCATCATCATCATCATCATCATCATCATCATCATCATCATTGTTGTTGTTTGTTGTTTATTGTTGTTATTATTATTATTATCATCATCATCATCATCATCATCATCATCATCATCATCATCATCATCATCATTACTATTATTATTATCATTGTTGTTGTTGTTATATCATCATCATCATCATCATCATCATCATCATCATTATTGTTATTATTGTTATTACGATTATGATTATTACCATCATTATTATTGCTATTATCATTATCAGTATTATTATTGTTTCGATTAACATTATTATCTTTTTTATTATTATCATCACATTGTCATTATCATTATTATTATCATTACTATAATTATCATTATTATCATTATCATTATTATTATCATCATCATCACCACCATCTTTATTATATTTATTACTGCTACTACTACTAATGCTGCTGCTACTACTACTACTACTACTACTACTACTACTACTACTACTATCATCAGAATTTAGTACATCTATACAACAGGCTTCGATGCCATGCCATACAACGCAGCAATGTCCAATACAACATAAACCAGTCCAACACAGTGCAAAGCACTTTAATACCACGTAATAATTATAATCCAGTTCATCGCAGTTCACAACGTATAACTCTGCATCACACACACAAAGTCTGCTCTCTTTGTCGGGTAGATGGGATTAATCCTTGCCTGTCTATGCAGGGTGTGTCCGCAGGAGAATCAGCCTGCGTATGCAGAAAGACACAAGAAAAGAAGGAAGAAAAGAAAGAAAGAAAGAAAGAAAGAAAGAAAGAAAGAAAGAAAGAAAGAAAAAAAAACATGAAACGCAAGGTAATAAAAGAAAGTGCTACATAATACAACATACTCATTTGTATCACAATGGAGAACAATGAAACCGCCATCATGAAAGACAATGCAAGGTGATGCAGTACGACGCCAAGCAAGGCTTATCCATCCAATGGTCTCTGGGAAATGCCATAACATTCAAGCGACAATTAAATGCTTACAAGAAAATCACAACGACAAAAAACAGAGAAGGAAAAAAAAACAGAGAAAAGAAAGAAAAAGAATAGAAAAACGATTTTTTTTCAAAATGCTATTATCAAATCAATCCCAGCAAACAAAACTCTAAATCTTTCTGGAGTACTGAAACACAGCTCAGCAGCCTTTGGTGGAGATATTTTAGATAACCTGGTCACAGCTGGCTACGTACATATTTCCATGGGTGTCTTCCATCTGTTGTTACTACCAGGACAAATCAGGCCCAATCTCTGCATAGAACATCCCCCATAAAGTAAAACCTGACCCACTCACCCCAAATATATACTAGCCACGAAAAGTAGAAAACAATTTCACTGATCACCAAAATATCTGCGTGGTGGACAGAAACAACTGCAGGAAAGTATGTCGGGTTAAAGAGTTCCAGCATTTGCGGGCTATGGACTAGATTCATGACAACACATTGGCTATGATGTTAGTGTTCATTTTTATACGAAAATCGATTGTTTTGTCAGCCTATAGCTCTTCAGTTTCTTTAGGTCACAATTCACCCTACGTACGTAAGCGCGCGCCCGGGCTCAACAAACGAACGAAATTATTGCACGACAAAGGAACAAACGAAATGATTGTATTGCTATGTTACGACCCATAAAGCAAGGCAACGCGACGAACAATAGAACGACGCATCGTGTTCAGTGGGACGTGAAAACTGGGTCCAGCAGTTTCTTGCTTGCGCTTTTCTTTCTTTCTTTCTTTCTTTCTTTCTTAATTTATTTGCCTCTTCTTTCTTTCTTTCTTTCTTTCTTCCTTTGTTAATCTATTAGTCTCTCTCTCTTCCTTCCTTCCTTTCTTTCTTTCTTTGTTAACTTATTTGTCTCTCTCTTCCTTCCTTTCTTTCTTTCGTTGTTAATTTATTTGTCTCTTTCTTCCTTCCTTTCTTTCTTTCTTTGTGAATTTATTTGTCTCTTTTTCCTTCCTTTCTTTCTTTCTTTGTAAATTTATTTTTCTCTTTTTTCTTTCTTTCTTTCTTTGTTAATTTATTTGTCTTTTTTTCCTTTCTTTCTTTGTTAATTTATTGTCTCTTCTCTTTCTTCTTCCTTCCTTCCTTTCTTTCTTTTTTAATTTATGTGCCGTTTTTTCTTTCTTTCTTTCTTTGTTGATTTATTTGTCTCTTTTTTTCTTTCTTTATTTCTTTGTAAAGTTATTTGTCTTTTTCCTCCTTTCCTTTCTTTCTTTCTTCTTCCATTCTTTCTTTCTTTCTTTCTTTCTTTCTTTCTTTCTTTCTTTCTTTTCTCTGTTCTTTCTTTCTTTCTTTCTTTTCTGAGTTCTTTTTTTTTTTCTTCTTTCTTTCCCCCTTTTTTTCTCCGTTATTTTTTTTCTTTCTTTTTTTTCCATTCTTTCTTTTTTGTTCGTTCTTTCTTTCTTTTTCTCTGTTCTTTCTTTCTCTCTGTTTTTCTCTCTCTTCGTTCTTTCCGTTCGCTGTTCTTTCTTTCTTTCTGTTTTCTTTCTTTCTTTCTTTTCTGGGTTCTTTTTTTTTTTCTTTCTTGTTTTTCTCCGTTCTTTCTTTCTTCCTTTTTTTCTTTCTTTCTTTCTTTTCTCAGTTCTTTCTTTCTTTTCTCCGTTCTTTCTTTTCCTTCTTTCTTTCTTTTTTCATTCTTTCTTTCTTTTTTTCTGTTCTTTCTTTTCTTTCTGTTTTTTTTCCTTTGTTCTTTCCGTTCCCCATGGTTTCTTTCTTTCTTTTTTTTTTTTTTCTTTCTTTCTTTTCTGAGTTCTTTCTTTCTTTCTTTCTTTTCTCAGTTCTTTCTTGCTTTGTTTCTCACGGCTGTTCAGAGCAAGTTCCTTAGTTTTGAGTCGCAGGGGAGTTTACAGCTGCAGAGGCCAAGCCGTGAATGCAGGTCAGGGAAAGGGGTGTTTTCTGCAGGCCGCTCCCCACCAGCCAGCTAACCGCACTGTATTCAGCCAACTGAATGTCATCTGTGCATAGCTGGTCTGGCAGCCATGTGCTCGGCATGGTTGAGCGGCCATTACAAATGGGGCTATAGGTTTGATAATTAATTATTGTCATGAAAAATGTAACATATCTGCGCTCTTGAGATGACTGAATTGGCGAATTCCCAACAATTCTTTTGATACCAAACTCGACTGGATTTATTTTCCTGTAGATAACGTAGATGCGGCATGAAAGCTTGTATGCAAGTGGTCAGGCAATATTAGAACAATGACAACACACACAAAAAATGTGCAAAAATGACGTCATCAATTTCTGGGAAGTTAATTTTCCATAGTTAAAGCAGTTTGATACATGCCTCTGCTCAGACTACAGCAACACAAATGTTGGATCAGAAATGTGTAAAGCCTTGTTGTCCTGAAAAATAAAGCTGTGTTCTTTTTTCGTTCTTTCTTTCTTTCTTTCCTTTTTTTTTTTCGTTTTTTTCCCCTTTTCTTTTCGCTCTTTTTCCATGTCTTTTCTTTTTTATCTCATGATGTTCTGTTTGTTGGTTTGGAATAGCAAACTCACAACAGTTCATAACCGGCCTACTATACACAGGGTGTGTCGGCACACACACAGTTGACGAAGGAATAACATCCTCTCTCTCTCTCTCTCTCTCTCTCTCTGAATACATAGACCCTAGTAAAAACTGGGTCAGCTGGTCTGTGCAGAGCAGCTGCGTCCACTGTGCTTCACGTGCTAGCATGCTCAAGCAGTGTGTTGTCCCCCACCAAGTTTTCCACTGCCATTGGTGGGCCAAACTTCAGTACTTTGCTGCAAACGCAAGTGGTGCCGTCGGTTCAACCAGTGACTGTAAGCAGAAACGAAAGTGGGCCAGTGTTCATACCCTCGTGGAGTACAGAAACTTCAACAGCAAGATGGACAGAGCTAGGGAAGAGCACGGCAGACAGAGAGGACTCTGTTGGACAGACATGAAAGGTACGGTCTACGCAACATCACGGATACAGTTAGGGAATAGTCTGTCTCCATTAGTGGCTTTACTTCTGGTTCTCCACTTAGCCTATGCGCGCAGACGACGACTATCTTTATCCAATGATGTGGAGACCAACCCGGGCCCAGGATCAAATATGAACATTAACGAGAAAATTGAACATGAAAACAAGAAGCTAGAGAACAAGATGGAAACAAAATTTAACGAACTTAGACACGAAGATAGACACCAAGATGACACAACTCTTTACGGCAATAACAACACTCACTGACTCCTTTAAGTCTCAAACCACCATTATCAACAAGATGGAACAAAAACAATCAGATATGGCGGACACACTGAATAAATTATGCAAGGATGTTCAAGACACTAAGCAAGATGTACAAGAAAACAAAACAGCAGTAAGGCATTTAGGGGCAACGCAAGACTATATGGCACGCAGACTTACTAAAATGGAGGAAGAAATGGACCGAATTGAAAGTTATTCCAGACGGAATAATTTAAAGTTTTTCGGAATCAAAGAGAGTACGGGCGATAGCAAGAGAGAGAGATGTGATGAGGTGATCAGAGAGACACTACATAAATACATGGAAGAAGAGACATGGGCCGACGACGCAATAGAACGCGCACATAGGCTAGGCAAACCGGACCCTTCCGCAGAGAGACCCAGACCTGTGATCGTGCGTTTCCTCAGGTGGGGAGATGCCATGAAGATTCTACAGAACGAGAGGCGCGCGAGAAGATGAAGAAGGATGGCATACGAGTGTCCCAAGACAGGACGAAACGCCAAGCTGATCAACTACGTGATCTGAGGGCACAAGGCAGGTCGGGGTACTATGTGGGGGGGGAAACTGTATGTAAGAGAAGAGTACAGACCACGAGCAGAACAGAATGACAGCCAACATGAACAATATAGACAGCACCAGCAGCAGGAGAGGACTACGGATATGGACATACTTCCAGAAGACAATTCAGTACAAATGGACAATGGTTACAGAGAGGAAGGAATGAAAGCGATTATAGTGCAAGTGGTGTTAGAAACTTTGATGACTGGAGGATGAGAGTGAGAGGGATGAGGGACGAGAGAAAAGGAGAAGATTGGAGGAAAGAAAGAGAGGAAGATAGATAGAAATAGAGTGAAAGAACATGTGGAAGAGATGATGGTTAAGAAAAAAAAAAAGTGCGAAAGGTGTGAATGGGGGAGAAAATGGAGTTGAGAGAGATGAAAGTGTAGAACTAGAAGGAAGGGAATGCGGCAGCGATCTGGAGTTTTTTTCGTCGTTTGGAGGGGATCTATGGACGAAGAGAGAGAGAGTGGAACAGAAAAAAATCAAGAAAATAGGACTGAGAAACAGAGAGTGAAGTGAAGAGAAGAAGGAAGTGAGTGAAAGGAAAGAAAGAGTGAATGGTGAAGGGAAAACAGGAAACAAGACAGTAAGCGAAAGTGCGAAAAGGGGTGTGGCAGAAAAAAAAGTGGGACGGGGAAAACATACAAGGCAAACAACACTGACGCCAATGTAGATCAAAATACAGGTATTTCCTCACCCCCAGAATCAGGTCGAGGCAACCCTAATCAGATGCCCTCACAGCTCTTAGTACACGCACTGGCTTGCACGCAAGATGAAAATAACGATCAAGTGGACAGTGTCTGGAGCATGCAAGGAGATAGTTTAGGGGCAAACACAGCATGCATGACTGAGACAGAGATTGTTACACAATCTCCGACTATGCCCCATTCGCGGTGCGATTTATCTACACACATAGAGAAGGGAAAGACAGATGACAGCCTAACACATAAAAACCACCAATAAAGGAAAAGAAAGATATGACTAAGAAAGACGATAAGATTAGGGTACGACAACCATCAAATACACGACAATCTACAATCGAAGAAACTATAACTCAAGGCGTGGTATATTCTGATAGTGAAGAAGGAGGTAAATCAAAAATGGGGGGAAAACCAAACCCAAACAACACTCATCAGAAAAAAAAAAAGCATTAAGATCTGATACAAACACTTCAAGAACAACAAACAAACAACCACACTCACCTGGATACACACGTTCTCAATCAACGAAGAAAGACCGGAAGGAAAGAAAAGAAAAGGAGAAAATATGAGAATTAGGCCAAGGTCACACACAAAATTCAAGGAATAATGTCACTACAAGTCAACACACAGAGAACAAGCTAAACGACAATACTAGAGAAGATGGAATTGTAAGGCAACACACGGTGAATGAGATAAAAATGAATGAGACAAGAGAGAATGAAAATGAGAACGAGGATGAGAATGGAAATTTGAGTAAGGATGAAATTAAAGAAGGTAAGAAAAAGCTGTATTTTGGGTTGCTGGAACGTAGAAGGTCTGCTTGAGAAATTAACTGACCCAGATTTTTTTTTTATATTTACGTCATTTGATATCTGCTGCCTGAGCGAAACTTTTACATTAGAATCATTTGATTTTGAAATAAAATTCTCAGATTTTTTATATACCCATGCCCAGCTGTGAAATTTACCAAAATGGGCAGACCTTCAGGGGGGGTTGTTATGTTAATTAAAAAAGAAATGTCTGACTATGTTCAGTTAATAAACACGGGGATAAAAAATGTATTATGTATACGTATATCTGAAAACCTGCTAAATTGTGGGAAGGATATTATGTTTTTTGGGATATATATACACCCAGTTGATAGCCGTTTCTATTTTGACAAGGACTATACATGTACCTTAGAACTACTAGAGCAATATTTACTAACACAAATAGAGCAACGAAATGACTTTTTCTATATTATCGGAGGAGACTTCAATGCACGTATAGGGGAATGGGGTCTGAGTGTAAACGATGATGATGACACATCAAACAATGATCAGGATGTGTGTGCACGAAGGTCAATGGACTCGTGTACAAATGGTTTCGGAAAAAAAAATAATAGAGTTTTGTACAACATTTAAATTAACTCCTAAAAATGACTAAGTGCAGAGAATTTTGACAGTGCATACACGTTTTATTCTGATAGAGGGAATAGTACAATTGATTATTATGTATGTTCATTTGAGTTGATTGGTAATGTAAAAAGCTGTGTTATTCATGAAAGAATTGAATCTCATCATATGCCAATCAATCTGGTAATACAGAGCACATTGCCAGACCCTCAGGAAGACAAAGCTAAGAGAAAATTTGTAAAGAAAATTAGATGGGGACCTGCAAAACAACAAGAATATATACAGCATATGGAAACAGAGAGATTTAAAAACACTACTAGAACAGATTACAGAGGGGATAGACACTGACATAGATTTAAGTATAGAAAATTTCAATAAACTATTAAAAGAGGCTGGTAAAAGTATGTATGTAAATAGGCATAGGAGGGGACAACAAAAAAACAAATGGATGGTATGACAAAGAATGTGAAGCTAAGAAAAAAGATGCCAGACACGCATTATGTATACTGACACATACCAACAGATTCAAAAACCCAAATTTGTATGAAGCAAGAAAGGAGTTATATGCAAACAAAAGAACAATATATAAAGAAACAACCAGAGAGAAGAAAAAAAACAATATAGTAAACAAAACATATGAGGCACTCATACAAAACCAAAAAAAGATAGTAAGATGTTTTGGACATTATAAAAAAAATACTAAAAAGAAAAAGATTACACTACCATCAATAAGTATCACACAATGGCAAACACTTCGAAAGTGTTTTCAATCCGCAGTTACCTGAAGTGCAAACCAACAATGAAAGGGTGCAACAAAACATTGAAGTTGAGGAAGAGGAAATCCATATACAAGAATTAGATGAAGAGATAACTAATACTGAAATAAGTCTAGCAATAAAGAAATTGAAAAAAAGGTAAAGCATCTGGACTAGACGGAATACCACCTGAATTTTTTAAGACCACAGAACAACATATAACCCCATTTTCTAATAAAATTATTTAATAAGATATTTCAGGATAGTTATTTTCCTATAGAATGGACAAAAGCTGTAATAGTGCCTCTTTTTAAAAAAGGTGATAAACAAATTCCAGGAAATTATAGAGGTATTTCCCTATTATGCATCTTAAGTAAAATTTTCACAGCCATAATAAATAGAAGATTACAACTGGGCAGGAAGAGAACAAAATAAGCAAAGAGCAAGCAGGATTTAGAAAAAAAACTTCTCTACCATAGACCATATTTACACTTTGGTATCAATGATAAGTAACTGCTTGTATGGTAGAAGAAGAGAGCAAATTATATGTAGCATTCATTGACTATCAAAAAGCGTTCGATACTGTCAACAGGGACAAGCTATGGGAAATCCTAAAGAAACATAAAATATCTACTAAAATGTTAAACATGTTAAAAGGAATGTACAGAACAGTTCAGGCATGTGTGAGACATGGGAATGAACTGTCAGAATTCTTCAATTGCCCTCAAGGAGTGAAAACAAGGGTGCTTATTATCTCCTTTAATTTTTTCCCTTTTGATAACAGAAGTGGCAGAAAAGGTCACACATGAGAGGAAGACATGGCTACCAATTTCTACCAGGAACTGAGGAACTATTCTTACTACTCTCTTCGCTGATGATATAGCACTAATATCGATAACCCCATCAGGATTACAAAATCAAATAAAAAATCTCCAAGAGACATCTGATCAAATAGGCTTAACAGTGAATCTACAAAAAACAAAAGTCATGGTATTCAGGAAGGGAGGTTACCTAGGAAGAGCAGAGAAATGGTATTATAAAGGTGAAGAAATAGAAGTTGTAAATAGCTATAAATATTTGGGTTATACATTGACAACCAAACTCTCGGCAGATATCTCCCTTTCAGAATATGCAGGTAGAGCTAAAAGGTAAGGTGATTGAAATAATGAAAACCATGTACAGTCTAGGACATATAGACATGAAAATCTATTTCAAATTATTTGATACCCAAATCAAACCACTTTTACTATATGCAGCTGAGGTATGGGGATTATTAACTATGTATTCAGCAGTAGAAAATGTACATCTACTTGCATGCAAAAAGTATTTAGGGGTAGGAAAGAAAACACCAAATATCTAGTGTATGGAGAGTTAGGCAGATACCCATATATAGATAGTAGTAATAAAAGCAATAAATATTGGCTACGTTTAGTAAATATGCCACCTGATAGGATTCCAAAAGAAGCATATGAAAGGGAAAAAAAAAAAGAAGTAACTAAAACACAAAACTGGGCGCTAGGAATAAAAGGATGTCTGGATAGGTATGGTTTCTCAGAGGTATGGATAATGAAGGGGTAAGTAATGAACATGGTTTTATAAAGGATTTAAACAAAGAATTATAGATTGTTATAAACAAACTTGGCATGAGAAAATAACAAATAGCGAGAGATTCACAACATACTACACATTCAAAACTTGCATCAAACAGAGAATACCTACATCAAATTACTATAACTAAATTTAGAAAGCATTAACAAAAATGAGACTAGGGATAAACGATTTACAATCAATAGGAAATACACTGATAGTTTGGTGATTGCAACCTGCCCCTTTTGTCCTGTAGATGAAACAGAAATGCACTTTTTAACAGCATGTCCAGCTTATAACCAATTAAGAGTGAAATACATAACCAAACATTTAACAATTTGAACATGATTAGATTAGATAATATACTACAAAATAAAAATACAGAGATCATACGGGATGTAGCTATGTACATCTTTTATGCTCTCAAATCCAGAGAAAATCAATTATAAGGATTAAAGCTCAAGGGCTGGCAATGTGGCCTACAGGTTAAAAACTGACTTGTTAAACAACATACAGAAATCAGAAAGGAGGAGGGATAAATAGAAAGGTTTTTTTTTTGTATGATATGGTAGAAATCTAATAAATAACACTTATAAGAAGTAGGGAGGGGATGGAAAGGAACAAAAATGGAACAAAACAGGATTAGATTGCTGTTGAATGTGCTGCAAACTGGATATTGTATATCATATATAAGTTTGGTAAGCATTGAGGTGAACAAGAACGAGTGCTGTCCAGTTTTCGTGTTGAGCGTCATAATTAGCACAAACCCTGTGTGTTCTACATATTGTAGCTAAATATATATACTTATGCGATGCGTGCGTGTAAAGAATGGATTTTTTTAAGAATCTGGGTCAATGGCTAACTTTAGACAGATTAACAAAGGTCAAGGACGATTCGCAGCGCGCTGCTTTTCTTTCGCGAGACGAGCGCACGCCGCGCGACTCGTCTCAAACACACAGATCTAGTTTGGCCTAGTTTCATGTGCAGTTCTACGCTCGCGCGAAGGGACCCTATCCCAAGTAGTAGAAACAAATTTATCACGTAAAGAATGATTTCGTTTATTGTTCGAGGTTGAAACAGCTTTTTGAAAGATTTAGTCGTTGTCGATCGATAGTTTAGATAAAATCCTGTCTGTCCTACGTAACCTACCATGTAATGAAGAAGATGAGCAAGTTTCAAGTGGAACGTAACAACAAAACATTACACGAGCAAACGGAACTAGAAAAAGAAAAAAAATACCAACCTGCTTCAAGATGGCAGAGAAATCCAAATCAGATCATTCACATAAATTAATCCAGAGAACCACGAACATGCACGAACTCCAAAGTTGTAAATGTATAATAATGAACGAATACTTCACCTAGGAAACACGCCATCTTGCAATGGAAATGTAAACGACGCTTGCTTAACTAGGTCTATGATATGGGGTCACACAGGTCGACAGGGGCGGCATTAAATAAGAGGCACATGCTCAGAGAAACTAATGTACAGAGTAGGTCAAACAGGATTTTATGAAAAATATACATGCAGTGCATAACACGATAATTTAATCATGCTATGAAGAAGGTACTAATTTATTATAGTAGATTGTGTAGACTGGTATATAGTGTGGAGTAATGTTGACATGACTTGAATTTATATATATGTTTTGAATTCAGGATTTGTGTATAAACTGAAAGTTAAATCTGATAACTAGGGCTACACAGTGTAACATAAAGAACAGGGACAAATGCTGAGGACAGTAGAAGCACGGTCGAGATATAAACTGAGACGATTGCGATGGAAATGTTTTAATAATAAGAAGATATCCAAGCACATGTTTGAATCTGTATGAATAATAGTTATGTTTAACGTTAGAGGCAAATAAAGGCGTAAGGTAGATTAAAAGGAACAGGATATAAGATGGAAAAAAAAAAAAACAATATGTGTGTGTGTGTGTGTGTGTGTGTGTGTGTGTGTGTGTGTGTGTGTACATATATATATATATATATATATATATATATATATATATATATATATATATGTGTGTGTGTGTGTGTGTGTGTGTGCGTGTGTGTGTGTGTGTGTGTGTGTGGTTATATATGTCAACATATCAGTATTAATCGAAATGAACAGATTCTTTGATTCAATCGATAGGTGGTTGATACTGAAGTAAACAGAAATATTATTGTTTTTTACTTTGTTTTGCTTTTGTAGAGTGGTTTATTTTTTTGTTTTATAAAATTGAAACTGACGCTGCGAACTCTTTGTGTATGGACCTTTGGCCCCACAATAAATGGCGCGGCGTTTTAACGCGCGTCAAGTCTCTCTCTCTCTCTCTCTCTCTCTCTCTCTCTCTGAATACATAGACCCCAGTAAAACTGGATCAGCCGGTCTGTGCAGAGCGGCTGCGTCCACTATGCTTCACGTGCTAGCATGCTCAAGCAGTGTGTTGTCCCACCAAGTTTTCCACTGCCATTGGTGGGCCAGGTTTGTCCCTTCCTCCTGCCGACATGTTCCTGTCCTCATGCAGGACAATATGGCACGTGCAGGAGGAATAATGCCACAGAATAAAATACGCCACCACACAGTACAATACAATGCAACACCACGTGATATAGTACCACACAATAGACAACGACATAGTACAGCACACCACACATGACTGTGCGAAACCACGCAATACGATACAGAGCTACACCCGTACGCAATATAAAACAAGACAACACAGTATAGAATAATGCCAAACATTACAGACCAACACCACGCACCACATAACATCACCACACAACACAAAACACAACACACAACACAGCATAACATCAAGCAAACACATGACGACACTACACAAGATCGACTAACAC
>JADBJO010001996.1:40000-45000 GCA_016801955.1 Conus betulinus | reverse complement strand
ATCAAAATTATAGTGTACCACAAGGGTCGATTTTAGGTCTAGTTCTCTTGACATGTCAACAATTTGATCTTCTGGATTTTTGTTTGTTTGTTTGTTTGTTTTCTCTCTCGTCTTTTTTCTGAATACACAACCATCTATTCAGCTCATCAACATTTTCAGGAAAATGTAAATAAAGTGATAAGACAAACAATCAAACCACACGTCATTAAAGGCATAAAACTGCATACAGATGTTGATAACTACGATTCAGAAAAGTCAGAGCTGTCACAGTATTCCCCAAAACTAGTTGTGTTTGGACTCAGTGGGATTGAAGAGGCAGAGTCTCACAATCTCTCAGATATGATCGTAGATACTATGATTCAGTTTGATGTATCTTACATCGGCACGGCAAGCTAACAAATCTTTTAGTCTTTTACCTTCACACATACCATTTTTCCTCAGCCTCAAAGCCCGAAAGGATTTCTTTCATGCATACATGCAGCTACGAGCAGATCATATATGAGCGCTTTGGGAAAATGCCTACGACAATGTACATACCACTTGTTCAGAGTTTTGTTTGTTTGTTTGTTTGTTCGTTCGTTTGTTTGTTTGTTCGTTTGTTTGTCTGTTTTTGAACGTTTCTTATTAAAAACTTAACATTTCTGTTTTGTAAATATCGCGCTTGTTTACGTTTTCTTTAGTTTTTTTTTCCCTTGTGGACCAGGGCAGCATGAATACGTTTAAGTCATGTCCCACATAATAAACTCTCTCTCTCTCTCTCTCTCTCTCTCTCTCTCTCTCTCTCTCTCTCTCTCTCTCTCTCTCTCTCTCTCTCTCTCTCTCCTGCCGTTTAAAGCTTATAAAATGTGTTATTACCTGGAAACTACCGGCCACAGCAGCTACCTTTGTCTTCTGCTATAAAAGTGCGAAATGACTGGCCGACATTGATTTATTGCAGCAAAAAGTGTGTAAATGCGGTTCTCTTTGTGTGAACATGGGTTTGGACATGAGTGGATTAATCAGCGAGTTTCATGCATAAAGACTTTATTGGGTCTTTTTTTTCCCGCTAACGCTCAATTGACCACAGCTGGATCGAGCGTTCTTTGCCGAAGTTTCAAAACGGAGTGACTGAGGGCGGAAAATGAATTAAAATTTAGAGTGAGAGGGGGTTAGTTACCGCCAAAGACACAGACAAACTACAAATTTGTCCTGTACTTTGTTTGTCTACGTCCTTGGCGGTAACTAACCCCCTCTCATTCTTCGCCGAGTGAAAGGTTTACCTTTTTACATATAAGGTAATCATGACATTGACAGATTATGTAGTTTCTGTTTCGGGAGGCGTCACTGCGTGCAGACAAGTCCATATACACTAAACCACATCCCCTAAGTTTTGCGACCACTCTGTGAATGATTAAAAGCTGGTGGATAAATGAATAAATGACTCAGATGAGAGAATTTAGAAAGAGGGTCTCGTGGCTACGACTTAGCAGATGTCTGACCTACGCCCAACTCGCTGGTCAGACCTTGAGTACCTACCTAACATTGGTCGTGCCATTGTCGTCATTGTATGTGTGCGTGTGGTGAGGGAATACATGTGCGTATGGGTGTGTGGGCACGGACCTCTGTGTGTGTGTGTGTGTGTGTGTGTGTGTGTGTGTGTGTGTGTGTGTGTGTGTATACATGATGTGCATGTATGCGTTTGCATACGTGTGTGTGTGTGTGTGTGTGTGTGTGTGTGTGTGTGTGTGTGTGTGTGTGTGTGTGTACATGATGTGCATGTATGCGTTTGCATGCGTGCGTGTGTGTGTGTGTGTGTGTGTGTGTGTGTGTGTGTGTGTGTGTGTGTGTGTGCGTGCCTGCGCACGCACTTCCTAAGTATATTATTACAACAAGATTTAGACTGGGTGTGACTATCTACTTATCCAGCGTTAAAAATGCAGAAGGACAGCTGACTTTGATTCGCTGTATCCTTTAGGCGAAAATTCTTATGAGGAGGAGTTGCACTTTGTTCTTAGCTCTGCAGCGCTGTCTGCTGTGTAGAGAAATCGTCATCCAGCCTCAGTATTATTGACAAAGACCACCAACTGGAACTATGTGTCACGCTATTTTGTCCTCTTGTTGGCATTCCTTTTCTGCCTCTGTGAATAAAGCGTCTAGAGAAATGACAATATCCGCAAAATGTTTGCTCCGTGTATTCGTGCAAATGTACTTACTGCATTTCATATTGTATTTCATGTATGCCGTTCTCATGCCCCTTCGTTAGCGGCTATGACCTATGATGAATAAATCTCTCTCTCTCTCTCTCTCTCTCTCTCTCTCTCTCTCTCTCTCTCTCTCTCCTCTCTCTCTCTCTCTCTCTCTCTCTCTCTCTCTAAAAATCAGTCTTTGGCCCAATTCATAAAAAGGGAATTACAAACAATCCAGACAATTGAGAGGGGGTGAACTCTGACAAATATCGCCAGTAAAATTTTCATACATGTCCTGAATAGAACATTAGCCCTCTGGTGTGAAAATGAAGCAAAACAATTCAAGAGCAGATAATAGGCTTTAGCACAAACAACATTACAGTAGATGACATGTTTACATTGCACCCAATGGTTATAAAATAATTCCAAAATACCAAATCAATACCGCTTTCATGGCCCTCAAGAAAATCTTAGATTCCGTCAACCGAAATATCTTATCGAACATCTTAAGAAAAGCAGAGACTAATAAAAAAATGTACAAAGGACTTTGATGGACGTACAAATCAATACTATGCTGCGTTCGTGATAACGGCACATATTCATAATATTCAATTATCCTTGAGGTGTCAAGCAAGGATGTTTACTGAGTCCCCATCTGTTGCTTTTTTTTATCAGTGAACTAGTGATGAAAATCAGTATGAGAGGCAAACACGGTGTACATGTATTAATAAATTTTCAATTGTCCTAGATGTGTCAAGCAAGGATGTTAATTGAGTCCCCAGCTGTTTTTCTTTTTTTGTCAGTGAAGTAGTGATGAAAAATCAGTAAGAGAGGCAAACATGGCGTACGTACATGCATTCATAAATTTTCAATTGCCCTTGAGGTGTTAAACAAGGATATATATTGAGCCTCCAGCTGTTTTATCTTTTTCATTAATGAGCTAGCGATTGAAATCAGTAAGAACGGCAGACACGAAGTACAAATGATCCCGAACGCGGGTATCTTTATGGCCATCTTTTTCTCTCTCATATTGGTATTGCAAATACAAATAATTACACACACACACACACACACACACACACACACACACACACACACACACACACACACACACACACACACACACACACACACACACACAACACAACACACATCTCTCTCTCTCTCTCACTTTCTCTCTCTCTCTCTCTCTCTCTCTCTCCCTCTCTCTCTCTCTCTCTCTCTCTCTCTCTCTCTCTCTCTCTCTCTCTCTCTCTCTCTCTCTCTGTCTGTCTGTCTCTGTCTCTCTCTCTCTCTCTCTCTCTCTCTCTCTCTCTCTCTCTCTCTCTCTCTCTCTCTCTCTCTCTCTCTCTCTCTCGGACATACTCATCAGCGACTGCTTTGTGGAGTCTTTGGGGCTAATAGCAATTGTCCCCGTATAAATCACAAGTTTGTCATTGACACTGGTGCAGTTCCCAAGTCTTAGTTACCCCGATGAAGATCGAAATTGCCACTTTTCCCATGTCGATTGCTAGTTGCCACTTTTCCCATGTCGATTGCTAGTTGCCACTTTTCCCATGTCGATTCTTAGTTGCCACTTTTCCCTTGTCGATTGCTAGTTGCCAACTTTCTCATGTCGATTGCTAGTTGCTACTTTTTCCCTTTTGGTTTGTAGTTGCTACTTTTCCCTTGTCGATTGCTAGTTGCCACTTTTCCCTCGTCGATAGCTAGTTGCCACTTTTCTCATGTCGATTGCTAGTTGTCACTTTTCCCATGTCGATTGCTAGTTGCCACTTTTCCCTTGTCGATTGCTAGTTGCCACTTTTCCTATGTCACTTTTCCCCCATGTCGATTGCTAGTTGCCACTTTTCTCATGTCACTTTTCCCATGTCGATTGCTAGTTGCCACTTTTCCTTTGTCGATTGCTAGTTGCCACTTTTCCCTTGTCGATAGCTAGTTGCCACTTTTCTCATGTCGATTGCTAGTTGTCACTTTTCCCTTGTCGATTGCTAGTTGCCACTTTTCCCACGTAACTTTTCCCTTGTCGATTGCTAGTTGCCACTTTTCCCTTGTCGATTGCTAGTTGCCACTTTTCTATGTCACTTTTTCCCATGTCGATTGCTAGTTGCCACTTTTCTCATGTCACTTTTCCCATGTCGATTGCTAGTTGCCACTTTTCCCTTGTCGATTGCTAGTTGCCACTTTTCTCATGTCGATTGCTAGTTGCCACTTTTTCCTTGTCGATATCTAGTTGCCCACTTTTCTCATGTCGATTGCTAGTGCCACGTTTCCCATGTCACCTTTCCCTTGTCGATTGCTAGTTGCTACCTTTTCCTTGTCGATTGCTTCTTATTAGCAGCGAAGCAAAGATATTGATGTATATACGCGTGTATGTTGATGTGTAGAAACAATTAGTATATGATGTACAAACGGACTGATGTGTGGAGAAGGGAAGTCGGGGGGGGGGGGGGGGGGGGGGGGGGGGGGGGGATGGGGATGGATGGGTGTGTGTATGGGGAAAGACAGACAGGACAGACAGACAGACAGACAGACAGACAGAGACAGTCAGACAGACAGACAGACAGGCAGACAGAAAGAAAGATAACGGTAACGGTAACGATGGCGACAATTAATTCACGAAAAGGTCACAGTCCCATTTGAAGGGGTTCGACTCATGAAACATGTACTGAAACAAAGATTGTGTGTTTGTGTCCATGTATCATATCCACAGCGGATGTACTGACTACACACTCTCTTCCTTTTGAATGATTTGCGCTGATAGAATGCAAGAGTACTTGTAACCTTTTCATCTCCTGATAATTAATTTAAACGCACGTGACGCTGATACTGCTTTAA
>JADBJO010001996.1:20000-22500 GCA_016801955.1 Conus betulinus | reverse complement strand
ACACCCCCTCTCTTACTAGTGGTGGAAGGAGCAACTTTCCGGTATTAGTCATCGGAGAAATTTTTATTTGTTCCGGGTATTGATAAAATACGGGAGAATGGCTCTGAGATAATTTCCCTTAGGCCTGTACTCTTAAATTAATAGTACTTACAGCTCCGAGATACAGAATTGAAGAGAGAAGTTCAAACATTCAACATTCGATTGAACAACAGGGAACTGACACAAGTTAAGTGCACTTTCACACATCAACTTTTATTACTTACACATAGATACAAATGGCATGTCACTTCCATAGACTGAATTTCAGTTCTCATTGGACTACCACAATGAGGGGTCCTTCCTCACTCCTACTTTACTCGCTGGCACTCTGTGCGCAAGCTTAAGTTGGCATACAGGGGTTCTGTCTAATTTACACTGAATGTATATGGTTATTACACATCCATTCTGCTTGCTAGCACCCAGTGCTGTAGCCAGAATGGTTCTCATAGACAGGTTTCTCACTGTTTCATCATAAAGTGAGGGTTAGGGTCTGATGGGTTGAGTCCAGGTGGTAAGCAAACTTAGCTTTGCTTCGGAGAGAATAGTTGATCTCTCCTGTGGCTGGTGACTGCCCCACTGGTGTAGATTTGTTGTCTGGTGTCGCCCTGGTTTCTGGCGAAGTCCCAGCTTCTGGTCCAACTGTAATGTGCAGCATGACCAGGATCCCAGTTCTGTGATAAAGAGAACTTGATCTGAAGATGAGAATCTGATGGCTGGCTTGTAGAGTGCACACATTTACCCTTTTCCTCTTTCTTTCAGAGAGGGTGTGTGAGACTCAGCCAGCAAAGTTTTCTCTAGGGTAGAGTTTCTGCTGCTATAAGTATATAACCTCCACTTTTGTTTAAAGGCTAAATTAAGCGTACAAAAGGGTAGGAGACAGTAATACAAGGTTACAGTTTTTTAGTTAAACAACTCTTCCTTGTTTCATATGAATTAAATCACACTGACCTGGGCTATGCATAGTCCAAGTACACATGTGGTGTAGACTTAAAGTCATACACTACAAATCATTCCCATAATCACCAGTATTTATAGATCAGAGTAGCAGTTTTTTACCTAGCACAGGCATACTGGTTTTCCTGATCAAAATTGATCATTGAATTATTATCTTAACAGACAGAGTTGCATACTGACAAAAGTCAGGGTGCACACAAAGAGCTGTGGTCAGATTGTTAACAAAGAATCAAAACCACTGGGAGGGAGCTTTTGCCATATGATGGCAAACAAACTACTACACAGAATAATCATTCATCAGTTTGATAAATGGTGCTAAGCATTTGTACAAAGTTACAATGTTAACACACACAGCATACATGAAATCAATGCATAGATTCAAAAAATGTAAAACAGTTCCAACTCACTTTTCCTGGAAATGAACAGGGAATGACTTGAGATCAAGGAGTTACCAAGAGTTTCCTAGGCCTTCTCTGTCCCTTTGTCTTCCTCTGCTCGTGTCTACAGGCAGTCCTGAGGGGTCAGTGAAGCTGCGCCTGTGTGTGCCTAGTATATGAATCTCTCGCTTGCCGAATCAAATTTCGACAAACTGTCATTCACCCATCAGGGGTGAGAGGGGGAGGGATTTAGTCTAGTCACCAATCGCCTCAGAAATTGTTTGAACCTAATCGGCACGGGATAATTTATGCATCCGTATAGGTTCCATGAGCCCCAGTTAATTTATGCGTCAGCCTAGGTGTCTGCGAGGACGGGGACCGTAGGTATGAAGGTGGGGGGGGGGGGGGGGTGGAGGTGGTGGTGGTGGAGAGCGCGGCAACATGCCTTTGTGTGTGTGTGTGTGTGTGGGGGGGGGGTAGTAGAGGGGGGGGGGGGGGTGAGACGGGCTATCGTTATCGTTACGCACATCCCACGCCGCGTAGTATCACACCGCATGGGGAGGGGGGTTGAGAGGGGGGAAGAGAGGTAGGCTGCTAAGCACGAAAGGCGGCACGTATTTACCGTGACGCAATTTTTTTTTCTTGCAACAGCTAGTCGAAGCCGTGCGCGACGCACTCCATTCAAAGAGGGGGAAGGGGAAAAAAGGGGGTGGGGGTGGTTTTGAGAGGGGAGAGTGGGCATAGATTTGAAATCTATTCTTTGTTTGGTGTTTTAGTGGGGCCGATGGGATGGTGTTGTCAAGCGTCATGTCACAATCATCATCATCATCATCATCATCTTCTTCTTCTTCTTCTTTCTTAGCTGTCCACCTTCATCTTGCTGAAGAATCTGACACTTAAAAAAAGGGTTTCCGGTAATAACAGAATACATATGCATGAAGATGCTGTCTGGATCATCAGCTTCAAGTGGTGGGGAAGGGAAGAAAGGCTTGGGGGCCACTCACTAATATGTTCAGGCCTCTAGGAGGGGTAGGGCAAGGTAGCTTAGTGAGTGGAAAGGACATCAGGTGCGAGTGAGTGGGGGGGGGGGTGTTACAGGAGAGGGGGTGAGGTTCGGGTAGTTTGGGAAC
>JADBJO010001996.1:5000-12500 GCA_016801955.1 Conus betulinus | reverse complement strand
CCGTATGCCTTTTTTGAAATCACTGCTGCACAAATTGTCACCACTCTCACTCTTATCTGTGTGGGTGGGGGTGGGGGGTGGGTGAAATGATGGGTGGACATACTCTATGATGTCCATGTGTGTGTGTGTGTGTGTTTGCGTTTTTCAATTTGGCTTGCAATTTATAACTTTCAGTTTTATATTATAATATATACTTTTAGCCTGTATTCACTGCACATGTTTACGAGGTGACAGCCCAGACAAGATGGCCCATGTTGGTTCATGAGCTAATAGAAACAACACGATTTGTCTTTATTTGCATGCTCTTCTCTTTTGCACTTTGTTAGTTTTCAGCAATTGTTCTCATATACATCCATCCTATGCATAATATGTATGTAATTTTCACATGCGTTTATAATTGTCATTTTTTTTCTTATACAAGTTTTAGATGCATTTTGCTGTCTAAATACATTTTGCTGTTTTCTCCATTTAGACAGCACAGGATTTTCTTTGTTCATCTGGCAGGGGGAGCAGGTCCTTCTTCTTCTTTCTTCTTCTTCTTCTTCTTCACACCCTCCTCCTCCATCTTTTTTTTCTTCTTCACACACACACACACACACACACACACACACACACACACACACACACACATACACACACACACACACACACACACACACACACACACACACTCTCTCTCTCTCTCTCTCTCTCTCTCTCTCTTGGATTTAGTATGTCATTATTTGTCTATGGTGTCTGTTGGGCGTCGTTCCCTCTATCTCTCCATTTTTTGTTCTGTTGTTTTTTTTTTTCTTCGGTTTATAAGGTGTGTATACATTTTTTATCAGCTTGTCTGTCTGTGTTTTGTACACAGCATCTCTCTGTTGCTTGAGGACAAAATTGCAGATATTTTCATGGATAGGTTCCGTATGACCATGGGGTGGGTCGTACCGTGAAACATGCAATCCTTCGGTACACTTCAATGATACACACCTTCATGCACTCAAGTTGCACTACATACAAACACTCATACGCACGCAACGAGACAGATAATAATAATAATAATAGTAATATACTACACCATGTCCAAACATAGTATGGACGAAAGTATTCTAACTGTAGTGCTTCTGGAAGAGAAATGTGTTTTACACACAAACAATAGCAAAAAACAAACAAACAAACAAAAACAAACAAACAACAAAACGGACACGAACGAACGAACTTAACAGTCTGTTCGCTTTCTTGAAAGTGGTGGACAAAAAAACTGACAGAGGTTGTGACATTTTGTGCAAGAGTGAATTCGAAAATGGGGTATAGTTGCACAAATGGTCACAACTGCGAGTTGTGACATTTTGTGCAGTCCTTCACCGCACAAAATGTCACAAATGGCACACAAAATGTCACAATTGTAACATTTTGTGCAATGGTGACATTTTGTGCGGTAACAGGTTCCACCTGGGGGATTGCCTGGTGGTGTTGGTGGCTGGCTTACGCAGAGTGTGGCCTGTCCACCTCCAGCGGCGTTGTTGGATATATCAACTCCTGCCGCATACAACGCGATAAAGTGAACATTATGTAAGTATGCAGCACACATTTAGATTTCCATTTCACTTGTTGCGAGGGAAAGGCAGCTGGCAGGCAACATACCTTGAACATCGGGTCGTATTCAATCTTTCCATCCAAGTTTCGTTCAAACCAGTGCAGCGGGGTGTTGTTGTGGTTGTTGTTGTTTTCAGTATGTTGATCAACGGATGCTGGATGTACCTTTCTAGGCCTGTCCAGATCTCTACCAATCGTCTGCACCAGAATTCAACGGGCTCGTGCTTTCTTTCCACCAAGCCGAACTAAAATCAGTACTGTGGATTCATTAACCTTTTCCGTACATCGCATAAAATTATGCGCGCTGTACCTCGTGGGTCTCTCAGAGACCCAGGCTTTTTGTGAAGAAAGAAACCTTTGTCGTACATCATGGGTCTCCGTGAATCCTTGTTGTCTTCTGAAGGAATAAAGCTTTGTCGTACATCATGAATCTTCATGGACCCTTGCTGTCTTCTGAAGGAATAAACCTTTGTCGTACATTGTGGGTCTTCATGGACCCTTGTTGTCTTCTGAAGGAATAAAGCTTTGTCGTACATTGTGGGTCTTCATGGACCCTTGTCTTCTGAAGGAATAAAGCTTTGTCGTACATCATGAATCTTCATGGAGCCCTGTTGTCTTCTGAAGGAATAAAGCTTTGTCGTACATCATGAATCTTCATGGAGCCCTGTTGTCTTCTGAAGGATAAAGCTTTGTCGTACATCATGAATCTTCATGGAGCCTTGGTGTCTTCTGAAGGAATAAAGCTTTGTCGTACATCATGAATCTTCATGGAGCCTTGTTGTCTTCTGAAGGAATAAAGCTTTGTCGTACATCATGATCTTCATGGAGCCTTGTTGTCTTCTGAAGGAATAAAGCTTTGTCGTACATCATGAATCTTCATGGAGCCTTGTTGTCTTCTGAAGGAATAAAACTTTGTCGTACATCATGAATCTTCATGGAGCCTTGTCTTCTGAAGGAATAAAGCTTTGTCGTACATCATGAATCTTCATGGAGCCTTGTTGTCTTCTGAAGGAATAAAGCTTTGTCGTACATCATGAATCTTCATGGACCCTTGTTTGTCTTCTGAAGGAATAAAGTTTTGCCGTATATCATGGGTCTCAACAGACCCTTGTTGTTTTCTCAGAAATAAACCCTTGCCGTATATCGTGGGTCTCCACGGACCCTTGTTGTCTTCTGAAGGAATAAACCCTGCCGTATATCATGGGTCTCCACGGAGACTTGTTGTCCTCTAAAGGAATAAACCTTTGCTGTACTTCGTGGGTCTCCACGGACCCTTGTTGTCTTCTGAAGGAATAAAACCTTGCCGTATATCATGGGTCTCCACGGAGACCTTGTTGTCCTCTCTGAAGGAATAAACCTTTGCTGTACTTCGTGGGTCTCCACGGACCCTTGTTGTCTTCTGAAGGAATAAGCCCATGCCGTACATCATGGGTCTCCACGGACCCATGTCTTCTGAAGGAATACGCCCCTGCCGTACATCGTGGGTCTCCAAGAACCCATCTTTTCCTGAAGGAACTAAACCTTACCGTTCATCGTGGTTGTTTACAGACCTAAGGTAAGGTAAGGTAATGTTGTTTATAGCCCAGCCGACCGCAAAGGGCCATATCAGGGCTGTCACCACATTAAAATCAACTCACAAGTCAAAAAAAAAAAAAACAAAAAAACACGAACAAAAAAAAAAAACCATTCACACATCTCTTTAAAATACACCTTCTAAACATGTACTTTCCATACTAAACATACCTTCGTTAAAAAAAAAAAAAACTTTCGTAAAATCTTAGATCAGATGAAAAATGTTGATCTCTTTCAGAAATTTGAAAGATCGCGTCATGTGGGACATCTCTGAACAAAGTTTTCATGGAGTCTGCTGTAACGTGTGCAGACCTCAGCTTGTCATAAATTGTACAGTGTGGAATGGAATGTTATTCTTTGTTATATTTGTGGTGTACACATGTAGGCTAACTGGTACCTACGACATGAATTGGACATTTTGCAAATGTAAATAAGCTTTCGTGCGAGTGATTCAACTTGCTTGTTATCTCAGTAGGTGTATGCCTGCATACATCCACACATGTATAGATCTGGTACTGATTACTAGGCCACTCACACCAACCCCCATGCTACTGGTATTCAAGCAGTTGTGATGCGTTTATGTCAGTACGGCGAAAACGTACTCACTTAGGTGTATGTGAGCGAGCTTGTGCGCCCGCGCGCGCGCGCGTGTGTATGTATGTATGTGTGTGTGTGTGTGTGGTGGGGGGGGGGGGGGGGGGTGCGTAAGCACGCGTGCGCGAGCATGTATGTGTGTGTGTGTGTGTGCATGTGCATGTGTCAGTTGTTGAAGTTCTAGTGTGTGTGTGCCTTTGTCTGCACTGCTCCTCTGTTGAAGTTGGTGCGTGCATGTGTCGGCGTGTATGTGTGCGTGAGTGCATGCGTACGTGCGCGCGTGTGTGTATGTGTGTGTGTGTGTGTGTTCTTTCATGTGAACACGTGTGTGTGTTTCGGGTGTCTGTGTATGCAACATAGGTGCGCACACGTGTCTGTTCGCTGTGTGAGAGGGATCTGGCTGTGCTGCAAATGTGCGTAGGTTTGTTGATTCCATGCTATTTCCCACCTCCTTTTGTGTCAGGAGATGAAACTGTGTTTGGAATGCTGCTCACTATTTATTTATTGCTGAATATATTGTAGCGTGTGTGTGTGTGCGTGTGTGTGTGCAAAAGTGTGTCAGGAGTGGCTGGCTGTGTACCCAAGCTCCATTTCAATACTGAGCCTCCATTCAGGAGGAAGACACACAAATCACGCTGAGCGTTGTGGCTGTGTGCTCAAGCATCATTTCAATACTGGGCCTCCATTCAGTAGGAAAAAAGACACACAAATCACGCTGGGCACTGGCCAAACATGCATCTAGCCTATTCACTCTGTCACGGGCAAAATGACATACACGAGTATGTTTTCTGAGAAACACAGGTTTATTATAGCATGTAGCAAAAGCGTTCTTTACAGACTTTGTCAAAGCTGCGAAAACAGTCCACAGAATGTCGTGTTACAGCTTAACGCGATGTTTTAGAAATGGCTCTACTACCACTCGTGCGAGCCACACAGGCTGGGGAAAGTTGATGTAACCAGCTCAACCTTGTAATGAAAACAGAGTGACATGACATGAGAAAGGAAGGGACGAAGGTTTCATGCATGCCATAGATTTGGTACTTTGCGAACACCCCCCCATGTGACTTTTTTTTTCATTTGTGTCACGTCAACAACAGTCCAATTTATCATGAAGGCCTATATCACAGTGCTCCGACTAAATCAGTCACTGCAGTCTGCTCCAAGATTGAAAGTTCATCTGTTACATAGTTTTCTTTATGACAGGAATTTAAGGTTACGGCCATAGAGATTCACAATACACGTTTCAATGAGCAGTATGCAAAATGAATTATAATCTGAATAGCAGATCAGCCGTAGAACTGGCAGAGGCCCACTTGATCAGAAACACCTGGAGGAGGATGCTCCACTTTAGGATGTACGGCTCATGCACAATACTCGCAAGTTTGTAAGTGTGATGCCAGTATCCCAGAGTGATGTTAACAGGGGATATGTTCACACACACACACACACACACACACACACACAACGTATCGATTCTGAACCACAGGACTGCAAATTAAAAACAACGGTCATTGCTGCTGCCCATGGACAAACGCTGGACCTTAAAGCGTCCTGACAGTTACAGGCTTCCGGTCACTTGCAACAGTCCCACAATCGAGAGAGACGACTGTTTTCCCAGTTCAACAGTGGGAAACACTCCAACCTTCCATACCCCTGCTCGCTGTTATTTTGAAATGAGACAGCATGTGTCAGATTCTCCGTTGTCAGTTTTTTCTTGCAAGCCAGGGTAATGTATTGAAGAAATGGGGGAGGGTTGTGTCAGGGGGAAGGGGGCTAGGCTGATCATTGTATTGTTCAGATCGACTAGCTGGACAATTTCACTACTACAGTGCTTTTAACTTTAGAAAAACGACTTGCAAGCAAAGAAAAAGATTGATTTAGGCTATTGAATCTGTTTGAAACAGCTGCTGAAAAGTTGTTGTGGTTGGACAAGAGCGTGACTAACCTGAAAAGAAAGAAGACACTGGACGCTCCTCCTTTCTCTTTGATTCATAGAAAAACGAGATGGGAAGAAATCAGAAGTTTCATCTGGACTTTCCTGGCGTCGTGGTTTTTGTTTTTGATTTTTCATCATCTTTTTCAGCTACTCATTTTCGCGTGCAAAACAGGCCTACCGTCAGAGAAAATGTATCCGTCTTTTAGACTGAAAAGATGCGATGACATGTTTCTCCAGGAATCTTTCAGCAAAGCTTGCCAGTGTCGCAAACAACCTCGGAATTTAGATTTCGACCACACAACATGTTCTGAATCTAGATCTGATTAGAAATCTAGATCTGATGACATTGTGTGTTAACATACACTATTCGAACCAGAACTAAAAACATAGCCATACACATTAGGGTAGCGGATCAGACTACCTAATAAGATGACTGCCTAATGAGATGACTGCCTAATGAGACGTATCTAGGCATACAGTTTCGCTGTTCAATCCGTTTCCCTGTCAACATTTTTCACCAAAGAACAAAGAATTGAAACAGTATGGGTCCACAGTCAGTAGTTCTCGGGGGCCTAGTTAATGTTTGATACAAGAACGTAAAATGTTGAAAAAAAAAAAAAAAAAAAAAAAAAAAAAAAAAACAGGTTGCTCAGCGGAATCAGGGGGTGCAAAATCGACAGACAGATCTGAGTCGGAACCTACCCAAATTGCATCTTGAGGCCCAGCTGCGCGCTGTCGAACCCTTTGACGTCATCCGTTTTTTTTTTTTTTCGTTTTTTTTTTTTTTTTTTTTTTTTTTTTTTTTTTTTTTTTTAAAGAGATCTGGACCTCCCGGTAATTTGTGCCATTTAAGTTCCACTCTTCACGATTAAAAAGCGCACTGTCTGGACCGGAGCAGTCAGGTGCTGAAACTTTGTCACATGATCAAAGGGAGCCTTAGAAAGCCGTTTTGAGGCCTATCGCATTCAATGGACGTCCAGGTAACGGGGGTGGTCCAGATAACATTGGTCTTGTTTCATACAAAACTCCAGAGAGAGAGAGAGAGAGAGAGAGAGAGAGGAGAGAGAGAGAGAGAGAGAGAGAGAATGAATGAATGAATGAATGATTCTTTAATTGTAAAGGCCACCAGCCCATCACAATAAAACACATAAAAGATCGTCACACATGATCAAGCAAAAAAAAAAAAAAAAAAACAAACAAAAAAAAAAAAAAAGGAGCACAGCTAAATCATACTTATCCGCCAGCGTAAAAGAGACAGAGACAGAGACAGAGACAGACAGACAGACAGAAGGCGCACAAGTAGAAAGCGATTTGATGGTATAGTGTGTATAATGTTGTGTGTGTTGTGTGGTGTGTGTGTGTGTGTGTGTGTGTGTGTGATTATATCTATCTGTCTATCTGTGTATCTATCTTTATGTACGTGTATGCTTAGCTAAAATTAATCTCAATCTCTCTCTCTCTCTCTCTCTCTCTCTCTCCTTAGATGGTAGACTGGGGTCGAGTTGGGGGGACTGGGGCGGGTGCACATCTGAGTGTATTTCACAGATGATATTACATTAGCTGGTATGAAGCTCGAGTGAAATCTGGGCCTGCAATACATCCACCTAGCAGTCCACACGCTTTGAACTACGAAAATCAAGTCCGAAGTTTCAGAAACAAGTGCTTACTTCTATTGTTTTCCAAAGGATGGCGATATTTACAGATGAAGTATGTACAGTTTATTCATCTAATTCACGCTCCCTGTTTCAGTGTCAAAAGAAGAAAAAATGTTACCACACACACACACACACACACACATACACGCGCGCGCGCGCGCGCGC
>JADBJO010001995.1:350281-354572 GCA_016801955.1 Conus betulinus | reverse complement strand
ATATAGGATACAATACACCACACACACACCAACACAAACACATATATATATATTTTAAACAGTTCTAAAAAAATATCTACAAATTTGTTACGAGCAGTACGCTCTCGTCAGGATAATAAAGGATATATATATATATAATATATATATATATACACACATATACATTAGTAGTGATAGTAATTATAAAAATAAGTAGAAGAATAAAATGGGACTAACTGTAATTAAAGGGGAGGGTGAGGGTGGGGGGTAGGGTAGAGAGTGTGTGTGTGTGTGTGGGGGGGGGGGGGGGGGGGGACAGGAGAAGGGGGGCGGAGGAGGGCTCATATGTCTCCATCCACTTGGGGAAGGGGGGGGGGGGGGGGGGGGGGAAGGTTCATACCAATAGTGCTGTTGAGAAAGTAAACAATGCTGTGGGATGATGTTTATTGTAACAGGTGTAATAGTGTGTGGGCGTTATGTGCAGATGTTGGCTGAGAAGAGATAGCAATGCTCAATGAGGGACAGGGTGTGATGCGTTATATACGCACACGCACACACACACACACACACATACGTACACACAACCACACCCACACGCACACACACACACACACACACACACACACACACACACACAACACACACACACACACAACACTTTCCCAAAAGAGCACAAGCTGTTTAAGATATTAACAGGCACAACATCAAATTATCATACTCATGTATGCCGAATCTCAAAAACATCATTGATTCAACCAACAAACAAAACGAAAAGCAGTACAGAGACAAACGAGGGTGAAGAAAGGAAATCTTGCAACTGTACCAAGAAACAACAGTGCCCTCTAAACAATAAATGCCTCCACAGCAATATTGTATACCAAGCCACTGTAAAATCAGAGAACGCTGAAGAAACATATATAGGTATCACTGAAAACCAATTTAAAACTAGATATGCAAATCATAAACAGTCATTTAACAAAGAAAGATACAAAAATCAAACAGAAATGAGTAAATATATTTGGAAACTCAAAGATAAAAAAAATAGACTACAACATATCCTGGAAAATCTTAAAAAGAGCTGCATCATATAATAACATTTCAAAAAGATGTAATTTATGCCTAACAGAAAAATATATGATCCTATGCAAACCAAAATTAGCAACCCTAAACACTAGGATAGAAATGGTTAACAATTGCAGACACAAATGGAAGTTCCTATCAGCGAGCAGAAATCAAAAAACACATGAAAAACACTGACCGCACGTGATGGCAGACAGCGAACACGTATAAAAAAAAAACACCGACAACACCGACCCCCCATACCCTGACGACTGCACCAGCAAGAAACAGCGCTGTAGCACCACCCCACCTAACTGACCACACAACACCATCGCCTCACTCATCCCCTCCCTTCACGCAACACGCAACCCCCCCCCCCCCCCCCCCCCCCCCCTCTTCCTCTCCCATAATCCCCTCTGTCATTTCCTTCGGTCAGCCATTCTCACAGCTTACCACATGGACATCAGATAAGTCGCTCTTCGTTCTTTGTTTGTACTGTCCTAAATGTTAAATGTTACCTATTTTGTTTTCACTTGAAGAAGACCCTCGGCGGAAACTAACCCCCACTCTTTCTAAACTTAATGATTCAGGTTTCATTGATTATATTACATCTTTCGACATATGCTGCTTGAATGAAACCTTCACTCTTAACTCTTTTGATTTTGATATTTTCTTCAAAGACTTTGTATGTTTCCATAGCCCCGCAACTAAATTAACACAAATGGGTAGACCATCGGGGGGGAGTAATAACACTAGTAAAGAAAACATTAGAGCAATGGACAGAAGGCATAGAAACAAATATAAAGAATATAACATGTGTTAAAATAGCCAAAGAGGCTATGAATACGGATAATGATGTCTTATTTTTCGGGTTATACAATCACCCAACAGACAGTAAATTTTATAAAGATAAAGAGTACACAAATACTATTGAGATGTTAGAACAATTCATATTAAAGATGTCAGATGAAGGTCAAGACTATTTATATATTATAGGAGGTGATATGAATGCTAGGATAGGAGAGTGGGGTTTAAACGTAGAAAATGATGATGGTAGCGGAGAAGATATAGATAATGAATATTTAAGACAAACGTTAGATACACATGTAAATGGCTTTGGTAAAAGGCTGATAGAATTTTGCACAGTAATCAATCTGCTGCCTCTAAATGGACTATGTATGAAAGATTTTGACAAAGGCTATACTTTTTATGTGGACAGAGGGAACAGTACTATAGACTTTTACTTATGTTCTCCTGAGTTACTTGAAAATGTGAAGGCATGTGATATAATAGAAAGAATTGAGTCCAGTCATATGCCAGTGAACTTGGTAATCGAAAGCGGAGAAATAATTAAACAAGAAGAGGTACAGAAAAGAATATATGTAAACAAATTTCAATGGGACAATAGTAAAAAAAAATGGAATTTGTAGAATATATGAATTCAGAGAATGCGAATAATATATATTACAAGAAATAGATAAAGAAATAGAAGAAAATATGGAAGATATAGATACAAGTATAAAGAAATTGTCTAATCTATTACTTACAGCAGGGAATTGCATGTATAAAATGATAGGCATAGGGGGACCAAGCAAAACACACACAAAAATGGTTTGATGAGGAATGCAAGAATTGCAAAAAAGAGGCCAAACAATTATTAAGTAGGTGCAATAGTATAAATAGGAAAAACAGTCCACAAGAATATGAAAGAAGGTGGATGGCGTATAAAGAAAAAGAGAACAAATTATCAAGAAACTATTAGAAAAAAAGAAAAAAAAAAATATAGGACAGAATATATGAAAATCTGATACAACATCAGAGAGACAGCCAGAAATTTTGGAATTCAGTACGAAATTTAAGACAAAGAAGAAAAGCACTTCCACCTATCACCACACAGCAATGGGAGGAATATTTTAAAAATATTCTAAATCCACAGACTGATAACGACCAAGCGGAGGAAGAATCACAACAGGATAGACAGGAGAATGAATATGATATGCACATAGAAGAGTTAGATGACGAAATAACTGAGGAAGAAACTAAACTAGCCATACGAAAATTGAAATCAGGTAAGGCAGCAGGCGTAGATGAGCTACCAGCTGAAATATTTAAAACACTCTCATAGATAAAATTACTCCCCTGCTGACAAACATATTTAACAAAATTATATGAAGGTGGAAAATTTCCGAATGAATGGTCTAGATCTATAATTATACCATTGCATAAAAAAGGAAATAGGAAAAAAAACCAGGAAACTACAGAGGTATATCTCTGATATGTATTATAAGTAAAATATTTACATCAATTTTAAACAGACGCTTATATGCTTGGGCCGAAGAAAATGGTAAAAATAAGCGAAGAACAAGCAGGTTTTAGGAGAGGCTATGCAACTACCGACCATATATATACATTGATGTCAATTATAAACAGATGCCTATATGGTAGAAGAAGAAGCAAATTCTATGTAGCTTTCATCGATTATCAAAAAGCCTTCGATACTGTAAGAAGAGAGAAACTATGGGAAAGTGCTACAAAAAAAATGGTATTTCAACAAAAATGCTAGAAATATTAAAAGGTATATACAACCAAGTACAGGCATGCGTAAGAAGCGGGGCCAATCTCTCGAAATATTTTTCAACTGCCCACTAGGGGTAAAACAGGGATGTCTGTTGTCCCCCCTAATCTTTTCATTGTTAATAGCAGAGGTAGCAGAGAGAGTGGCCCAGAACGACAGACACGGAGTTCAATTATACCAAGATGGCAAGGAAATTTTTTTTGCTCCTATTTGCAGATGATATAGCGTTAATATCGTCAACACCAGTTGGCCTACAAAATCAAATAACGAATCTACAACAAGCATCAGATAACCTAGGGCTCACAGTAAATCTGCAAAAAAAAAAAGTGATGGTATTCAGGAAGGGAGGGTATTTAGGGAAAAAACGAAAAATGGAATTACAAAGGGGAAAGAATAGAAACTGTAAACAGTTATAAATATTTAGGCTTCACCCTAACGACAAAACTATCCATGGACATAGCATTAGCAGAGTATGCAGGGAGGGCGAAAAGAAAAATAATAGAATTAAGAGAAAAACCATGTATAGTCTTGGATACATGGATACAACGGTCTATTTTAAGCTGTTTGACTCACAGATCAAACCACTACTTTTATATGCTGCAGAAATTTGGGGACTCACAAGATATGAAGTGATAGAGAACATACATACATTTGCTTGCAAAAAAATTATTAGGAATA
>JADBJO010001995.1:335281-342781 GCA_016801955.1 Conus betulinus | reverse complement strand
TGAAATACGAATAGAAGGATACACACATGTTAATCTAATGAGGTCATGGGGAGAAGAGCTGATTGGTGTTGCTGTGACAGGAACGGAGCAGTCATTGTGTTCAGCAACTGAACAGCAAATGGATGTAGTGGGCATGAGGTCTGTGCTGGGAGATGTGTGATGATGGTGGAGGGTCGGAAGTGTAATGGAAGTGTTTGAAAGAGAGAGAGAGAGAGAGAGAGAGAGAGAGAGAGAGAGAGAGAGAGAGAGAGAGAGGGGAGGGGGGGTAGGGGAGAGGAAGGGGGAGATGAAGCACAGTTGCTGTTATTTTTTTTAGACCGATTATCTTTTGTGACATTCAGTTTATAATAGACAATCACAGACGTGGATTCTTTTGTGAGCGCGTCAACAATATCTTACCATACTCATTTCTTCAAAGACTCTTCTTCGTTTTCATTTTGCGTATTCTTTATTTTCACTCGGTTATCCATAAAAAGGACTCTTGTGGATGCCCAGACTTTATTTGAGAAAGTGGTGGTGGGCAGGGGTGGGGATGGGGGGTGAGGTGTCATTTACGATTGCATTCAGACTTACCTCTGTTTTGTTTCAGGAGGGAAAACACATTCAAAAAAATACTTTCTATTTAATGCCAGACATTTCCTTGTTTTGTTTTCATAATGTCTTTATCCTAATCATAGAAAGTGCTCCTTTGTACTTCAATGTCCATGTCAGGAATTTGGGTGTGTTGCCATTTAAGAACAAATCTCGGTTTCCGGGTTAAAAAAAAATGATGAACAACAACCATCATCACCATCATCATTTTTATCATCATCATCCTTAAACGATGATGATGATGATGATGATGATGGTGTGATGATGATGATAATGATGATGAATGAATGAATGAAAGAAAGAAAGAAAGAAAGAAAGAAAGAAAGAAAGAAAGAAGAAAAGAAAAAAATATGCTCATTCTTCTTTCAGATGGATCGCAACATTGTATATTTTTTGTCTTGAATTACTCAGACTATTCTCCAGAATAGGGCGAGAAAGATCCTACAGTGTTACATCTGTTCGGTCTCAGCTTCTTACATGTTCAGACGACAACAGAGAGTGTTCCTTAACGTTAACAGTTGGTCATACCAAGTGCTGTGAAACTTTTAACAGTTTGGTTGTATCAAGTACTGTGAAACATTAACAGTTCTTCATGCCGAGTACAATGAAACATTAACAGTTGGTCATAACAAGTGCTGTGAAACATTTAACAGTTGGTCATACCAAGTACTGTGAAACATTAACGGTTGATGATACCAAGTACTGTGAAACATTAACAGTTGGTCGTAGCAAGTACTGTGAAACATTAACAGTTGGTCATGTCAAGTACTGTGAACATTAACAGTTGGTCGTATCAAGTACTGTGAAGCATTAACGGTTGATCATATCAAGTACTGTGAAACATTAACAGTTGGTCGTATCAAGTACTGTGAAGAACAATAATTTAGCCACATTACCCATTTTCCCACATATGACATACATTCATATAGAGGAATTTGGATTTCAATTAAACATCTTCTCGGTTCATGAAATCAATGGACAGGGGAATAAAACTTTGTTTAAATCTGACACTTCTGCATTTAACCGATCGATATCTTCGTCCTGACCTGAAGAAGGTCATACTGATTTGCAAGAACGTGGGTCTGGTCACACGTAATCTTCTTCGCTTTACAAACAACACGGCACCTGTATAGCTCACTCAGACTTTTTGTCTCTCACCAACGATTTTTCCTCCCACGTTCACCACTTTCTCAAGCACATTTCTGCTCTTCACAGTCAACCCACCATACCACACATAAATGAGAAAGTTAGAAACAGATTCCAAGAAGCATGAATAAAATGTCCGAAGAATGTCAGTATTCACATGAAATGATCGCAGCTTGCGAAGACAATATAATCTGGTTTGACATTTTTTTGTGGACATACTCAACATGGGATTTAAAATTCAGCTTATTATCTATAAAAGTTCAGGAATGTCTTAAATACGTGTGTCAACCGTTCATGTCAACAACCAAAAATTACGAGGGAAACAAGTTCTAAAGACTACAAATGATTACTTACGTTGAAATCGTTGTCTAGCAGACGTCACAAGTATATCTTTAAGACGTTCGCATGCGTGCTTTCTTTCTTTCTTCCTTCCTTGCTTCCTTTCACTTTTTCTTCTCTTTTTTTTGTCAGTTTTTTTTTTTTCAGTTACAGTTGATGACATCGAAATCATAATGCAATATGCCAAGTGAAAGACTTGAGTAAGAAGGCACTGGCCAATCAGGATAGAGAATACAATAATCTAGTTTTGGCCATTTTCAGATTTTGTGGTAAATGATGCACCACGATAAACAAAAACAAACAAACAAAAAAGTTTTCGGAAGTACGAACGCAATATATTACAAGGATGAAAGGTTTCCACCTTTTTTGCCTTTTTCAAATCAGTGATCCACCTGACAAGATAGTAAAGACGCCAGAATAATCATCAATGTGCCAAAGTAATCAATCATCAAAGTGCCAGAATAATCAATCATCAACGTACCAGAATAATCAATCATCAGTGTGCCAGAATTATCAATCATCAATGTGCCAGAATAATCAATCATCAATGTGCCAGAATAATCAATCATCAGCGTGCCATAATAATCAATCATCAGTGTAACTGCTGTTATCGGTCGTTAAAAGTCTTTGAGACTTAGTTATTGATGTACATGATATTTCTGTTCACGTGAACGTGCATATGAGTGACACTTGACAATGCAGTGTTTATGTGCGTGGCATGTACTAAGGCTGTGTGCGTTGCTTTCCATTTTTTGTTGGCTACTCTATAAATTTTAAAATCATCGCTGATTGTTATGGTCAATGCGGATCAACATACAATTGGTGACGGGAAATATTGAGTAACTTCACAGTTGGTGGTGGGGAATATTCAGAAACATCACAATTACTAATGATAAGTATTGAATAACCTCACAGTTACTCATGATAAGTATTAAGTAACCTCACAATTACTAATGACAAGTATTGAGTAACCTCGCAGTTACTAATGATAAACATTGAGTAACCTCACAGTTACTGATCATAAGTATTGAGGAACTTCACAGTTACTGAGGATAAGTATTGAGGAAGTTCACAGTAAGTGATGATATGTTTTTCACAGCATCATAGTTGGTGATGCTAAGTATTGAGCAGTTTCACAGTTGGTGATGGTAAGCATTGAGCCACTTCACAGTTGGTGATGCTAAGCATTGAGCAATTTCACACCTGGTGATGGTAGGCATTGAGCTATTTCACACTTAGTGATGGTAAGCATTGAGCACTTTCACACCTGGTGATGGTAAGCATTGAGCAATTTCACACCTGGTGATGGTAAGTATTGAGCAATTTCACAGTTGGTGATGGTAAGTATTGAGCAATTTCACACCTGGTGATGGTAGGCATTGAGCAATTTCACAGTTGATGATGGTAGGCATTGAGCAATTTCACACCTGGTGATGGTAAGTATTGAGCAATTTCACAGTTGGTGATGGTAAGCATTGAGCACTTTCACACCTGGTGATGGTAGGCATTGAGCAATTTCACACCTGGTGATGGTAAGCATTTAACAATTTCACAGTTGATAATGGTAAATACTGCGTTTTTCTTTCTTTCCTTCTTTTCTCGTGTTCTCCCTTTTTTGTCGCTTTGTTTTCTGTATGCTTGTTTCATTGGTGTAGTCAGTGGAAATGTGTTGGTGGCGGTGGTTGTTGATTTTGTTTGTGTCTTTTTCTGTTTCTGTGGGGGTCTCTTTGCAAACATGTAACAATATTTGATGATTATGTTTCATCATTTAGTTTTAGTGTAGTTGAATAGTGACAGCAAATACGCAATATGGCGAACTAAGCCAATACTTTCAGTGTTGCAAAAAAGAAAGAAACATCGTCATAGTCATTATCTCTCTCTCTGTTTCTGTCCCTGTCTCTGTATCGGTCTCTCTGACTGTCTGTCTGTCTCTCTCACTCGCTATTTCTCTCTCGCTCTCTCTCTCTCTCTCTCTCTCTCTCTCTCTCTCTCTCTCTCTCTCTCAGACTGGAAGTATAGGCTGCCTGAAATCTCAATCCTTGATCTACTAAAGGTTTTCTCTGCGTGCTCTCTCTCTCTCTCTCTCTCTCTCTCTCTCTCTCTCTCTCTCTCTCTCTCTCTCTCTCCTGTTTTTCCATCCTATTTTTGTCGCAGCATTTCATTATTTCATTCATTTGTCAGAATGACTTTTTTGTCAGTATGAATAATTTACATTGCAATGTATATGTGACATGGTCAAATTCCTAGACTAGAGGTCGACTTGAATTCTTCGTCACTGGATATTAAAGTTTAGCAACTGATCAGTCAATCATCAATCAAATCATTCCATTCCTGTCTCTGCCTTCTTCTCGTTGTTTGTGCAGGCAAGGAAGGTAAAGCTGGGCAAGTACCATGCTGTGTACAGTCTGTGACATGACACAACCCAGACACACATGTCCATCTCAGCAGGACGCACGCATCATGTTTAATAACCGAAGACCTTAAAGAGACCCCTGCAATATGCCACTGTGCTCGCCACCAGGTCAAAGGCCCCCTCAAAGTCCAGGTCTACAGTCACACCCCACTGAGCCCACCTACTGTCAGAAGCCATTAACGCTCAATGTATGCCTCCCTGTCCACAGGAGGGGGCCCTTGAAGCACCCTCTCCCCCCCTCTCCTTCACCCCTTCCCAACTCCCTTCTTCTGAAAGGCCAGGCCAATCAGACAGGTGATTAGAGTTAAGAAGTCATTTATTGATCGGCCAGCTCCCAGCGGTGCACGTCAGAGCGGCATGTGTGTGGCTTGTTCTTGGTTACGGACAAGTGCCCCATCCGGCTCTCTTTGGGCCGGAAGCTGAGTGGAGACCCAGTGCATTGTTGGGACCCGGGGCTCCTGATAAACAAAAGGTGGTTTGGAAGTAGGAACGCTCTATATAAACAAAGGGTGGTTTGGAAATACGAATGCTCTATAAATAAAAGGTGGTTTGGAAGTCAGAATACTCTTTCATTGTCCGTCGTTATTATCATCATCATCGTTACTGTCCTCAACTGTGACTGAAGTTATGCGGAGGTTTTTCATTGTCTGTGTATAAAGCTTATGAATTTAGGGAAACTGCGATCTCATAATATGTTTTGGAGAATGTGTTTGATTTTCGAAGTCGGAGTGTGGCTGCCCATGTGGCGGTGTAATAAAAAAACGGTCACACACGTAATGTTCTCATCCCTAGCTGATGCATTTTTACCATAGTGTTCAGTACTTCGGCTGTTTGGATGATCCCTGGAGTCTTTTAGCCAACGACAACATCATTTTTTGTTCTTTAGTGTTTGAAGTTTTCTGTCCCTCTGACTGGAGAGTATAGCGTGGTGTTCATCCTCCCTTCATAAGGGGCCAAGGACTGTGTATGATTAAACTCTCTCTCTCTCTCTCTCTCTCTCTCTCTCTCTCTCTCTCTCTCTCTCTCTCTCCTTGATCGAATAAAACTTTTTCAGTTTTTCAGCAACTTTTCCCCTCTCCACACTTTTGTTTTGTTCCATTTACTACTCTTCGCTGGCTGTTTCGGGGGTGTTGTTGGATTCTTATTTGAATCCTTGGTTGTGAGAACACCACATAATTATGGGCTGTGGTGTGTCTCTCTATTTGACACCAAGAGCACAGACACAATCAACCGTGTCTCCCTGCTGAGTCCGATCCAGCAGACGAAAGGCCTAAGAGCAGGCAATACAAATAGATATCCCTCAGGCAGCTAGTGAAGGGTTTCTCATATTTACAATATATTCCCCCCATTTTTTCATCTTCATTTTTTTTTAATTCTAATTTTTGCCAAGTCATTACTGTAATGACTGAAGAATTGTCAGCCTGCACTTGTTTTCTCCTACTACTTAAATTGTTCAGCATTCGAATAAAAAAGTTGAGTTCTCTCTCTCTCTCTCTCTCTCTCTCTCTCCCTTGATCGAATAAAAATTTTCTGAGTTCTCTCTCTCTCTCTCTCTCTCTCTCTCTCTCTCTCTCTCTCTCATTATAAGCAGTATAATTTGTCCGCACTTCATTATAAGCAGTACAATTTGTATTATAAGCAGTACAGTGGAACAGAAAGTGTTCTTCGTCATCAATAATATGTCTAAGCAGTACAGTGGAACTGTTCTGCTTGTAATGAAGTGCGGACAAATTGTTCATTTTTTTCCAGTTAGATATAGCGAAAAGACAAAATGTCGCTGGCGTGTTATCATCAGATGATGAACTTGTAATTAAATCAGTTGCGAAATTCATTGCAGAAGCATGAAGATGAAGACAGATGAAGGATAGTGAAATTTAAGGTAATACATTATAAGAGATATCTGAATGAATATTATCATTCATCGCATGTTGAAGAGATCAGTGAAATACAATGTCATCATTTGATTGAGCGGATGGTCGAGTCAGTCCTCTTTTTTTTTTTTTTTTTTTTTTTAACCGTACTGCATTACTTCTGTGCGTGAGGTGAGGACATAACGAAATGTTACGAATTTATTTGTTTTGTTAACTTTGGATTTGATACACACTAGGAATGAAAGTGTACTATTTGTTTACAGGAAAGGAAGAGGGAAATGGTTTTGTTCTATTACCTCTCCCCCCTTGTCAAAAGACCTATTTGGTAATGACAATAAAATATCAGTGTCAGTCTCTCTCTCTCTCTCTCTCTCTCTCTCTCTCCTCTCTCTCTCTCTCTCTCTCTCTCTCTCTCTCTCTCTCTCTCTCTGGGCAATCCGACCGGCAAACAGGCTTTTAGACACACACAATGTCAATGTCGCTATCCCGACAATGCACAACGCCCCCCCCCCCCCCCAAAACACACACACACACACGCGCGCGCGCGCGCGCGCGCATACACACACACACACACACACACACACACACACACACACACACACACACACACACACACACACACACCACACACACACACACACACACACACACACACACACATACAAACACCTACAAACACACATGCGCGGGCGCGCGCGCACACACACACACACACACACACACACACACACACACACACACACACACACACACACACACACACACACACTCACACACACACACACACACACACACACACACACACACACACACACACACACACACACACACATACACACACACGCATATACACACACAGTACACGTGCAGAGAGACAAACAGACACAGTCAGACAGACAGGCAGTCAGGCAGGCAGAGCTGCACCAGTCAGTATCACGTAGCGAGGTACACGTACACATGTTGCAGGGTGAAGTTGAATACAGCGCAATCCCGGATGATCTCCCTTTGAAATAGAAATCCAAGATTCTCTCAGGGGAAACAACTCCTCATGGCACATGGCTGACCTCTGGGGTCACACAGGATGCTCACTGACGCCCATAACCCCGCCTGACGTCACAGCGGTGATCGGGTCAACCAGAG
>JADBJO010001995.1:330281-332781 GCA_016801955.1 Conus betulinus | reverse complement strand
TGCGTGCGTGCGTGCGTGCGTGCGTGTGCGTTTTCAATCAAATTGAATTATCTAACCCTAGCTCCGAGACTTCCATATATGTACGTTCCCAAAAAGCGCAGATCCCGAACGGCGACGCCAATGATTCCAACCTACAGCACACCCGGAAAAGCTCCAACATGGCTGGAACACATTTGAACAGGGCCTGACATCGAAAAGACAGGCCTAACCCCGATCCCCACAGCTTTGACGCAGAGAATCAGAGTAGCGCCATGACTGTTCTATCCTCATCACCATCCTCAGTACCGATAGGGGGATCCGAATAGCCCAGTTGGTTGAGCGCCGGACTCGTGATCTTGGGGTTGCATTTCAGTACAGGGGAATTTTCCCCTTGGAGTTAACATTGGCTCTGATTCCATTCCCCATACAGTCCTTCGAATGAGAATATAAACCGAGGTTCCGTGTGTGAAAGCACGCACATCTTGCACACACGTCAAATCCCATCCCCAACTTTCGGAGGAGAAGGCCAGTTTGGCCGCTGGTATGGATGACACGTTACGCATAGCATGCACCTTCCCTGAAGATGGAGTATGGCTGCCTTGATGGCGGGATGAAAAAACGGTCATACACACAAAACTCCACTGCCTGTCTGTACAGGCAGTGTCCGCAGGAGTATCAGCCTGCGTACGCTGAAAGAAAGAAAGGAAAGAAAGAGTGCCGATATTTCCTGTTACATCTTGTCTATCTTCTTTATTAAAAGCTTTTCTTGAGTCTATTGTTTCTGTTCTCCTAGTATCTTCACTACACACTTTGTGACGAAAGTCTCAAGGCATTGTTCCAATTCCCATCCCTATTCTGTTAGTGTTGGATACATAGTCTACCCCTTGCGGGGCACGCAGGGAACCCAGAAACCTTCTCCTGCGCAGGGTAAGAAACGCCTCCCAGCATACTTAGCTTCTCGCCGCACGCGCCTGAACGTGGAAATATCTCCCAGCATTCCTAGCGCGTCACACGTGATCATGGCGCGTGGCGAGAGTCACTTCAAACGAAGCGGGAGGAGGGGGGGGGGGGGTAGGGATGGATGGGATGGGAGGAGGATGGGAGGAAAGGGGGGGAGCGAAGATGGGGGGAGTGGAAGAACACGGGGAGCCTGAGAGAACAGAGGAACAGGTGAAGCTGTGACTCATAACGTGAGCAGAAAGACAGCTCTGACTTATAACGTGAGCAGAAAGACAGCTCTGACTCATAACGTGAGCAGAAAGACAGCTCTGACATAACGTGAGCAGAAAGAAAGCTTTGACTCATTACATGAGCAGGGAGACAGTTCTGATCATAACGTGAGCAGAAAGACAGCTCTGACTCATAACGTGAGCAGAGAGACAGCTCTGACTCATAACGTGAGCAGAAGACACGGCGCTCTGACTCATAACGTGAACAGAAAGACAGCTCTGACTCATAACGTGAGCAGAGAGACAGCTCTGACTCATAACGTGAGCAGAGAGACAGCTCTGACTCATAACGTGGGCAGAAAGACAGCTCTGACTCATAACGTGAGCAGAAAGAAAGCTGTGACTCGTAACGCGAGCAGAAAGACTGCTCTGACTCATAACGTGAGCCGAGCGGAAAGACAGATCCGACTCATAACGTGAGCATAAAGAAAACTGTAACTCATAACGTGAGCAGAGAGACAGTTCTGACTCATAACATGAGTCAAAAGACAGTTCAAGCTCTGCCATGACTCGCAAAATGAGCAAGAAGATACATAAAGCTCCTCTCCTCTCCCTCCGCCCCCTCCCCCCCCCCCCCCCCCCCCCCCCCCCCCCCCCCCGACTTACAGAGTGAGGAAGACGATAGATAAAACTCCCCTTGACTCACAAAGCAAGTCAGACGATAGATAAAACTCCCCCTGACTCACAAAGTGAGTAAGACAACAGATAACTCTCCCCCTGACTCACAAAGTGAGCAAGACGACAGATAAAGCTCCCCCCTGACTCACAAAGTGAGCAAGACGACAGATAAAGCTCCCCTGACTCACAAAGTGAGCAAGACGACAGATAAAGCTCCCCCTGACTCACCAAGTGAGTGGGGAGGATTTCCAAGCCGCAGGGACCCTGGGCAAGGAGACTGTGCGTAACTTCCTGCCCTGAGCCTCGCTTCCCATCGTCTCAGTTACCGGTCCCTCAGTCAACACACTGAGGCTTCCTCTATTGCGCTAACACACCCACAGTTCGTGCTGTTCCTTGTTATATGTGTTTTCTCTCGTGCTATCCGGTTTTCGTGTTTAACGTCTCTAATATTGCATTGAGAGAGAGAGAGAGAGAGAGAGAGAGAGAGAGAGAGAGAGAGAGAGAGAGACTCAAAAAAAAAGACTTAAAAATCTTATTCAGATAAAGGCCTAGGCCCCTTACTGAAGGGGAATGTTCACGCAACTAAGCGAGAGAAAAGCCAGGGACATATACAAGAGAGAGAGAGAGAGAGAGAGAGAGAGAGAGAGAGAGAGAGAGAGAGAGAGAGAGGGATG
>JADBJO010001995.1:320281-325281 GCA_016801955.1 Conus betulinus | reverse complement strand
GAATTCCTTCTACTTTGATATTAATAATAATAATAATAATAATAATAATAATAATGAATATTTCTATAGCGCAAATCCTAGATTAGCTCTAAGCGCTTTACAAGGACTAACGAAAACACGCACGCACGCACACACACACACACACACACACACACACACACACACACACACACACACACACACACACACACACACGCACGCACGCACGCACGCACGCACGCACGCGCGCGCACGCACGCACACGCACGCACGCACACACACACACACGCCACACACACACACACACACACACACACACACACACACACACACACACACACACACACACACACACACACACACACACACACACACACACACACACACACACACACACACACACACACACACACACACACACACACACACACACACACACACACACACACACACACACACACACACACACACACACACACACACACACACACACACACACACACACACACACACACACACACACACACACACACGCGCGCGCGCGCGCGCGCGCGCGCGCGCGCGCACCCAAAACGCACACCCAGGCACGGGGAGGCAGATAACGCACAGCGCACACGGGAAAGCGGACAGGCACAACTACTCACATGCACCTTCACACACACGCACTCACACAAACTGACATCTGTGTATGACCGGGACTTTTGAATTATCAGCCGAAATAGACGGTAAAAAGATGAGTTTTTAGTTTCGTTTTAAAGACTGGAAAGGAGTCACAGTGCCTGATGTCGTGTGGAAGAGAATTCCAAGTTTTAGGAGCCAGGAAGGAGAAGGATCGAGATCCCCCCCCCCCCCCCCTTTTTTGTATTTGAATCTGGGAGGAACCAGGAGCAACGAGTCAGAAGACGAACGAAGGGTTCTAGCTGGGCAGTATGAGTTTAGAAGGTCAGACAGATAGGCTGGAGTTCCAGATTTAACAGCATTGAAACAGAGGTCTGCGATTTTATATGTCACCCTGGCTTTGACCGGCAACCAGTGAAGTTGCGTAATAATAGCTGAGGGTGTTTCTTTGAAGGGAGCTTTGAGGATTAGTCTAGCTGCACAGTTTTGAACGTGCTGAAGTTTTTTGGTGAGGTAGTCGGGAAGGCCTGCTAGTAGAGAATTACAGTAATTACTGAGAATTACGGTAATCGAGCCGGCGATGGACCAAAGGAAGCGTTGTGTTACTTTGATGTTACCGGCAATGGACCAAAGGAAGCGTTGTGTTACTTAATATTACCGGCAGTGGACCAAAGGAAGCGATGTGTTACTTTTTAATATTACCGGCAATGGACCAAAGGAAGCGTTGTGTCACTTTAATATTACCGGCAATGGACCAAAGGAAGCGTTGTGTGTACTTAATATTACCGGCAATGGACCAAAGGAAGCGATGTGTTACTTTAATATTACCGGCAATGGACCAAAGGAAGCGTTGTGTCACTTTAATATTACCGGCAATGGACCAAAGGAAGCGTTGTGTTACTTTAATATTACCGCAATGGACCAAAGGAAGCATTGTGTTACTCTAATATCACCGGTAATGGACCAAAGGAAGCGTTGTGATACTTTAATATTACCGGCGATGGACCAAAGAAACGTTGTTGTTTTTGCAAGGGACCAAAGGAAGCGTTGTGTTTGCAATGGAGCAAAGGAAGCGTTGTGTTTGCAATGGAGCAAAGGAAGCGTTGTGTTTGCAACGGAGCAAGCAAAGGAAGCGTTGTGTTTGCAATGGAGCAAAGGAAGCGTTGTGTTTGCAATGGACCAAAGGAAGCGTTGTGTTTGCAATGGACCAAAGGAAGCGTTGTGTTTCCGGCACAGAGCCATGATTTCGGGGGAAAATCTTTTCTGTGAACAAGAACAAGAACCTGCCGTGTGAAAAGCAGAGGTTTTGCGGGGCACAGATGATCACGTTAAGACATTCCTTTTACACTAATTCCAACATCGTCACGCCTTGCAACATACAAGCAGCAGCAGAAAGAAAGAACATAAAGTGTATCAGGGTCTGATTAATTTATTAATTTTCTTTCTGTCTCCGAAGAGAGACACAACAGGATTTACTTGGCAAGTACAGGTTGGAAGCGGTTCATTCACATGAGCTTTGATGGTTTATCTGTGATGGAAAATCTCTTTTTTTGGGATCCTCGTCATCAGGTCATAACGTTGTTTGTCAAATAATTTACAGTCATCGAGAAAATGTAGTTCGTTTTCCACAACGTGGCATGTGGTGCATAGTCTGTCTTCTCTGTCAGTGTTTGTATACCAGCCCCTCTCCATTTGGAATTCTAGGCGCTTATTCCCAATTTAGTTAATGCTCATCTGCAGTCTGTGTCAATGCGTTGCTCCAGATAAGCCGCCTGTTTGTATTCAATAGCAACTGTGGCATAAAATTTGAGCTTGGACGTGTTTCCTTTCTTTTGTGTTCTCCAGAAGTGAACATACGTGAAAAGTTCGCATGTGGAAGTCAGGAAAAAAAAAAAAAAACATGGAAACACTGCTGGGTCCCAACGAACAAGCACCTGCAGTGCCTGCCTGCCAAATGAGGGAGGGGCCTCCAGTGCCCGTGACGTCAGCCCAGCAACACCAGGCACCACCAAGGACCCGGCCCCTCCTTAGGAGGAGCGGACAGACTCATCCATTACCTGAGCTAATTAGCGTCGGAGACCGGACACACGGCGGGGGAGAGGCACCGGGGGAAGGCCGACATTTGCTCTTGTCTGTCTGTCAATGACCCCCCCCCCCCTGCCCCGCTCCCGCCCCCCTCCCCCCCCCCCTCCCCTCTCTCGAGGGACTGCACTAACGGTACATGTCACTGGATCAGTGATTTCATGGACTTGGTCATCTGGATTGACCAGCTGGTCAGAGCTTCCGCTTTGTCATCATGACCAGTTTGAAGTCCGGCCTCCCAACTTACACACTTCATTTTTTTTTTCTTTCCAGGGGAACACGCTGGCGTCAAAATCGGATGATAGCTGAACTATTTGTTTTCCATAGTGGGACAATGTCATTGTCCTGCAGAAAAAGGCTGTAAACAGGGAAATGAATTGTCATAGTTGTTTTTTCCAACGATTCACAACTGTTTCCCCTGTTTTCCTGTGTGAACCCACTGCTTCTATGTTTTCTCTCTGATTATAACTTTCTTTGTCTGGAGGAACCACGACTGATGCCGAGCAAAACCAGCGACAACAGGGAAACCAGTCATCACCAGTGTTGTTCAATGTTATCCCTGACATGTCAGTGCTTAGTGTTGTTCAGTGTTACCCCTGACATGTCAATGCTTAGTGTTGTTCAATGTTATCCCGGACATGTCAATGCCCAGTGCTCACACAACAAGAAGGGGGCACATTCACATTAGGAACACCGAAAGGGAGTGCATGATTTTGGAAACACACCAAGAAAGTCATTACACTGGTCACACAAAGGAAGTACATGGCATTGGTGACACACAAAGGGAGTATGTGGCATTGTTGACACACAAGGGAGTACATGGTATTGGTGACACACAAAGGAAGTACATGGCATTGGTGTTGACACAAAAGGGGTACATGGCATTGGTGACATACGGAAGGAGTCATTACACTGGTCACACGAAGGGAGTACATGGTACATTGGTGACACACAAAGGGAGTACATGGCATACATGGCGACACACAAAGGGAGTACATGGCATTGGTGACACACAAAGGGAGTACATGGCATTGATGACACACAAAGGAGTGCACGGCATTGGTGACACACAAAGGAAACCGGAAGAACAGAATAAAAAATCAGTGTTAGGGATAACTTCATTTGGGCTGGGTTCCTGAAGGGTAGTGCCTGCTTGCTCCCATTGGCAAAGAATGTAAGCAGCTACAACCAGTTGACGACAAAGGAACTATGCTCTCATACTGTTTGGTGTCCAACAAACTACCAGTTTACGACAATACTATGCTTCAATACATTGGTGTAGTCCGACGTACTACCAGTTTACACACAATACTATGCTTCTATATTTTCTGTTGTCCAACATACTACCAGTTTACGACAATACTATGCTTCTATACCTTCTGTGGTCCAACGTACTACCAGTTTACGACAATACTATGCTTCTATACTTTCTGTTGTCCAACATACTACCCGTTTACGACACATACTATGCTTCTATTGTTTCTGTGTGTCCGGCATACAATCAGTTTACGACAATACTATGCTTCTATACCTTCTGTGATCCAACATACTACCAGTTTACGGCAATACTATGTTTCTATACTTTCTGTTGTCCAACATACTATCAGTTTACGACAATACTATGCTTCTATTGTTTCTGTTGTCCAACATACTACCAGTTTATGACAATACTATGCTTCTATATTTTCTGTTGTCCGACATACTACCAGGTTACGGTAATACTATGCTTCTATACTTTCTGTTGTCCAACATATTACCAGTTACGGCGGCAATTCTATGCTTCTATACTTTCTGTTGTCCAACATACCACCAGTTTACGGCAATACTATGCTTCTATACTTTCTGTTGTCCACATACAACATACCACCAACATACTTACGGCAATATACTATTACGCTATGCTTCTATACTTTCTGTTACCAGTGGCAATTCATGCCACCAGTTTACTATGCTTCTATACTTTCTGTTGTGCAAATACCACCATGCTACTATGCTTCTATACTTTTCTGTTTCTGTTTCCGGCAATACTGTCCCAACATACCACCAGTTTACGGCAATACTATGCTTCTATTGTTTCTGTTGTCCGGCATACTACCAGTTTACGGCAATACTATGCTTCTATAGTTTCTGTTTCTTGTTCATGTTGACGTGATATCATTCTAGAGATATCAGTGAAGTGTAAGATTAAAGACGTATCCCCTGTCCCCACTTTCCTGGGACGCTTCTCCGTGTCTGGCCTATCCCCGAACATGAGGGAGGACATTGAAGCTCCATGAAAACAAACCTCATTCCCGGACTAACCAACTATCCAGCTATCGGGG
>JADBJO010001995.1:290281-312781 GCA_016801955.1 Conus betulinus | reverse complement strand
TACACAGACCTCATAGACCTCATCTAACATACACAGACCTCATTGTCCTCATCAAATGTACGCAAACCTCATTGATCTCTCCAAACATACACAGACCTCATCAAACATACACAGACCTCATAGACCTGATCAAACATACACTGACCTCATGAAACATACGTAGACCTCATAGAACTCATCAAACATACACAGACCTCATCAGATATACACAGACCTCATCAAGCATACACAAACCTCATAGACCTCATCAAACATACACCGACCTCATGAAACATACGTAGACCTCATAGAACTCATCAAACGTACACAGACCCTCATCGGATATACACAGACCTCATCAAGCATACACAGACCTCACAGTCATCGTCAAGCATACACAGAGCTCATAGACCTCATCAAGCATACACAGATCTCATCAAACATAGACAGACATCATAGACATCATCAAACATACACAGACCTCATCAAACATACGCAGACCTCATCAAACATACGAGACATCATCAAACATACGCAGACATCATCAAACACACGCAGGCATCATCAAACATAATCAGTTATCATCAAACATACGCAGACGTAATTAAACATAAACATACATCATCAAACATACGCAGATCTCGTCAAACATAATCAGACATCATCAAACATACGCAGACGTAATTAAACATGCATATACATCATCAAACATGCGCAGACATCATCAAACATAATCAGACATCATTAAACATACGTAGACGTAATTAAACATAGACATACATCATCAAACATACGCAGACATCATCAAATATAATCAGACATCATCAAACATACACAGACGTAATTAAACACACACACAGACATCATCAAACATAGACCTCATTCAACATACACAGACATCATTAAACGTAGACAGACCTCATTCATACACAGACAGAAATATGTCACCGTCCTTTCTCACCTTTCCTCTAATTCTGATTGAGTTGGAAGGATGGTGGGGGGGGGGGGGGGGGGGGGGGGGGGGGGGAGGGTGAAAGAGTCGGAGGGGGTTGGAGGTAGAGGCAGCATAATGCCCCGTTCACATCTTACCACTCACACCAGGTGGCGCCATCTGAGTGCCCGGCAAGGCACAACAACAGGTCTCAGGGTTTTTAGTCTGAAACTAGTCAAAAGTATTAGAACTGAATTATCTGTTTAGAATGCTGTTTATTAAACTAGATCGGATCTCTCTCTCTCTCTCTCTCTCTCTCTCTCTCTCTCTCTCTCTCTCTCTCTCTCTCTCTCTCTCTCTCTTACGCACGCGCATGCACAAACACACACACACACACACACGCACGCACACACAAACAAACGCACGCGCACACGCACACACACACACACACACACACACACACACACACACACACACACACACACACACACACACACACACACAAAGTAGATTGGAGCTCACACACACACTCACACTCTCTCTCTCTCTCTCTCTCTCTCTCTCTCTCTCTCTCTCTCTCTCCCGCGCGCACGCACGCACGCACACGCACACACACACACACACACACACACACACACACACACACACACACACACACACACACACACACGAGCACGGGCACAAACACACATACATGCACCACAATAACCCCCCCCCCGTTCACCACCCCCCCCCCCCCCATCCCCATCTTCGTCACATCACCACTTCCCTCCATCGACTCTTACGAGAAGAATGGAGAGTGGAAACGAACTCTGCCCTCCTGAATACTTTCCCCACCCACATCCCTCATTGTCTCCATTCTCTCTCTCTCTCTCTCTCTCTCTCTCTCTCTCTCTCTCTCTCTCTCTCTCTCTCTCTCTCTCTCTCTCTCCAATTCCCAACCCTGCTAATCCCAATCCCAATGTGAGACAGTGAGAGCAGGCGGTGACCTGGTGTGTGGACCATCAGCTTTGGGGGCAGTTGAAGAGTTCCATCGTTTTCCTGTCTCCCCCTCCCCCTTCTCCTCCTCCTCTCCTCCTCCTCCTCCTCCTCCTCCTGCTTCCCCTCCTTTCCCCTCGCTGTCCGCCAGAACTTCCAACTATTTGCTTTCCCATCCTCCCTTCATTTTCCCAGCCTCTCTTGCTCTTTTGTCTAAACACGTGCGCACGTACACACACACACACACACACACACACACACACACACACACACACACACACACACACACACACACACAACGCTCTCTCTCTCTCTCTCTCTCTCTCTCTCTCTCTCTCCCCCCCCCCCCCCCCCCCCGCTTTGTTTTAATATTGGTGATAATTGTTATTATTATCATTATTAATTTCTGTTATTACTATTATCATTGTTATTACTTTTACCATTATTACTATATACTGTTATCATTATTGCTGTTGTTGTTTGTTTTTTTATTTTCTTAGGCTTTTATTCGGGAATCTGTTGATGATGATGAAGCAAACAAAAGTGGAAAGTTCACAATTTAATGATTAAAATGAAGAGACATGGAAATATAACAATTAATTTTAATGATTAGAGTGAACAGAAATGGGAAGTCAACAATTTGATGCTCAAAGTGAACAGGAATGGGAAGTTAACAGTTTGATGATTAAAATGAACAGAAATGGGAAGTCAACAATTCAACTATTTAATCAAAACGGAAGTGGGATAAAAAACCAATTTCTCCACAAATCAAATGAGTCATTATCTGAGTACATGTTTAAAAAAAATCTGTTGCAGCTTTCATATATCGTTAAAATCTCAAAGCCCCAAATCTCACTCTCATGATATAGTAAAACCGTAATTGCAGTACCTTGAGAAAACTCTAAAGGTACACTAATGAAAAGTTGCTGGTTCCTTGCTGCACATAACAAAGCAAACATCACCTTTATGCTTGATCATAAAGATATTTATTTTTGCCAAAGAAATATCCGTTCTGATTGAAAAACATTTCAAAATACTTACATGAACTTACGATGTCGAGAGCATTCTCACCGTACTGAAAAGTATTTTTTTTATTTCGTCGCCCTTTGAAGATCATTACTTTGGCTTTGGAGGAACTTAATTCCAACTTCCAAGTCTGACGAAACTTATGCAAGGCGCTCAAAGCCTTATATAATCCGTTACTGGAAGACGATGACAAAATGGTATGTAATTCTGCCATTGCACACCCGGGCGGTCAGCATTTAAATGTTACAACCATTTCTCTGTTGAATGACTATCAAGATCGTTTAAAGACATAGAAAAAAAAAATCTGGGATTTTTCTCATTTTAAGAAAACACGGGATTTTGTTTGTCTAAACATGCTAACATTACCCGTAAAAAACATGATTTCTGGCTTAACTAATTTTCACATTGTCTCCATATTGCGTCAAAAGCTTTGTAGTGATCTGCAAAAGTCCAATATAGTGTCTTTCTTTTTTGTTAAATTGAACATTCCAACTAATATATTAGGGGAAATTGTATATAGTTAAAGGTGGAATGGGAGTGTTTGAATCACTCTTGATTGTCTAAGAGTATGCTTTTTGGTTCTACAAAATCAGGCAACCCGTTTGGTCAAAACAAAAGATAATCTGCCAAGACAACAGAATAAAGTTATTCCCTGTTTACTATCACGACCTTTGCAAGTGGGTACAATTAATCCATCAGCGCAGTCTTCAGGTATATAGTCGTGTTCAAAATCTTACGAAAAGCTTGCAGTATATGTAATAAATGTAGGAATATAAGATTGCAGTTTTTAGATATTCATTACGCATTGGATCAATTTTAGAAGTTTTGCTTAATCATTTTTATTTCCCAAAGGCCACTTTGCATCGTCACCAACAAAGAAATAATTAGTATTCAAAGATTTAAACTCTTGAAACATATCATTCAAATCTATTGGACAATTCTGGTTGGGTTTTTCAAGAACGAAATTCCAATATTCCTCTGGGTCTATTTTTTTTTAGATTCCGAAAATAATTGCACGTAAAAAAAAAACATATTTTGTTCTGCATGTCTTAAAGACAGTTTATATTCTTTACCGTGTACTTGTAACTGTTTATCCATTTTAGCACTATGATTATACAACATGGTACATTTCCTCCTCATCTCGTAGTAGTCAGCTCGTTTTCTTTGGCAAACAAAATTAAACCATTGGCTTTGCGTTAGAAACAGGATTCCAGGCTAGATGTAGCTACTCCCAATGACTGTTGTGCTGAATTAACATTTATGGGCATCTATTTCGCATGGTGTCATCGACGGAAGCGCTGTCGCTATCCGACATGTTTTCAACTTTGACAGTGTCATTTGTTGCCTTAGGGTGTTCAAAATACACAAGCTTTACTCTGGTCCCGCCTTTTAATCAGGTGATCGGCAAAATTTAGAAAGGGGGGGGGGGGGGGGGGGGGGGGGGGGGGGGGGGGGGGGGGTTACCACCCGGACACAGACAAATAGCGTACAGGACTAGACACTATGCATTTCGACTTCTTGGGTATTCTTCAGGCGAAAAACAAATAACATAAAGACAGTGTAAACAAGAACGATAAACCACTTAACTTCTGTTCGCCGTGGTTTCTCATCATCATCGTCATCATCATCATCATCATTATCATCATCATAATGATTATAATGATAATCAGAACAATGATAGTAATAATGATAATGATAGTAATAATAATAATGATGATGATGATGATGATGATGATGATGATGATCATCATCATCATCATCATCATCATCATAATGATTATAATGATAATCAGAACAATGATAGTAATAATGATAATGATAGTAATAATAATGATGATGATGATGATGATGATGATGATGATGATGATGATGATGATGACGATGATGATGACAGCAATAGAAGCAATAACAAATGGTACTTGCAAGGCGCAATTCTAATTGAACACTCCTCATTGCATGTTCATACACACATTCTTTCACATATGACAAATATCTTTCTACAGGAATTATTGCGAAACACACAATGTAGGAAACACATTGTTTCAAACTGCTTGGTGGAAAAGGTAACTTTCAAGCTGTGTTTTGAAAACAGAGGTGAGCTGGCTTCATAGGGAGGGAGGCAGAGAGTTCCGAACAACTGGGGCAGGAAAACTGAAGGAACGTTCACCAACGATTTTAGATTTCGCTGTGGTATCTTCAGGACTTTGTGACTGGAAGAGCGGAGAGAATATGGTGACTGCCATGCACAAAGTGTACAGGACAGGTAGCGTGGAAGAGAGCCATCGAAGAAACGGAAAGCAAAGTGTCCAGTTTGTACTGATTACGACATTCAACTGGCAGCCAGTGAAGCTCTCTCAGCAGTGCTGTACTGTGACCTTGTTCTCTTTTGTTAGAGACGAGTCGCGCTGCGCTGGTTTGAATTCGCTGGAGCCTGAACATTTGTTCTGCTGGCAGGCCATAGAAATGCTGAGAAATAACAAGTGAATTGACGAATCTCGCAGTTGCATTAGTTGAAAGACATTTACGAACTGAGGTGAGATAGTGAAATTCCCCAAACGACGCTCGACACACACTGCTGATCTGAACCTGCATTGAAAGTGTCTGGTCAAGTTTGACTCCTGGATATTTGACTGTTGATTGAAAACTACTAGAATTGCCACCAATGTTTACTAGCCCACTGCCTGCCTACTTCATTCGCGAGAGAGTGCCAACAAGCATCATTATTGTTTTGTCAGTTTTAGCATAAGATTATTGCCGTTCATCCAGGAGAGAACATTGTCAATGCACAGCTCAATACCAGACTGAATTTCACAAAATTCATCGGATAGTGCACTTTTTGAAGCTCGGTGTGATTTGCACACGTTTGAAAGTCACAACCGTGTGCTGAAATAATCTCGGGCAAAGGTTGAGAACAAAGTGTGAACAACGCAGGTCCAGCCCCGAGCCCTGGGGAACACCACACACAAGCAGACTTTGGGCAGACATGCTACCATCGATGACAGCTGACTGACGAATACCACCGACATATAACACAAACCAATCACGAACTTTGCCCTGAACGCCCAAAGTGAGTTTCAACCTCTTCCAAGGATGGACTGATCCGACATTTTGAATGCTGCACTGAGGTCAATGCGAGCAGTCATGGAGATGCATCTCTCACCTGCATTCGTCAGCAGAGTTTCCATGACACTCGGTTCAGCAGTCTCTGTTCTGTGATCGTTTCTATATGCCGACTGATTAATTTCAAGGAGGCGATTATCTGACAAATGTCTCCGCAAACGTTTTTCAACACGATCTTCCCTAGTGCCTTTAGAATGAAAAGCACATTTGGCACAGTTTTTTTTATGTTTAGCTCATTAGTCTAGGTCATGCTTTTTCGAAAGTGGTGTAATTACAGCTTGTTGGAACTGAAAGGAAACTATGCTCTCAGAAAGAGACGTAGAAGTGGAACATGTTGTCGAACACCAAGTTTTATGAGTGAAGTAAGAATAAGATCTAAAACACAGTTGTTTGCAGGAGACTGCATCATGAGTTCATGAATTTCTCTCACTGTGACGGGCTATAACAAGAAAGAATTGCTCCCTCACATGAAGCAAACGTGAAGGTAGGAGACTGACATGAACGAGTTCTGAAGCACCGCGAGTGCGCGTAATCTTCGCGGAGAAAAAGTCATTGAAAAGCTGCAGAAATCAGAACAAGAAACATTTGTTGGGAGAGGAGTGACTCTACTTTTTGCCCAGTAAATCATTTAAAAGAGGAAAAAGTTGTTTTGGTGCATTGGTAGAATTCAGTCTGTCAATACAGTGGAGCCTTCTTGCAGCCTCGACACAGTTCCCACTTGTCACCCTCTCCTTACCCAAGATCTGTCGGTGGGCCGTGAGGCGTGCCTTGTGCCATTGCCGTTCAACACGACTTGAACCTTCCTCACTTCGTCAGACATCCACGGAGCAGAGGGACACTCTTGCACGTGCCTGGTCACCAGAGGAGCATGGTCATCAAGGATGCGCCGGGGCCTACAATATTAGGCATCAACAAGCTCCAGAAGATCAAGTTCAGAAATGCAAATCTATGTTAATGTAGCCTGTGTGTTAACCCTCTTTTGTGCATGCAGGTGTGTGTGTGTGTGTGTGTGTGTGTGTGTGTGTGTGTGTGTGTGTGTGTGTGTGTGTGTGTGTGTCTGTGTCTGTGTGTGTGTCTGTGTGAGTGTGTGTGTGTGTGTGTGTGTGTGTGTGTGTGTGTGTGTGTGTGTGTGTGGCCGAGTTCTATTCTAAACTTTGTGGTGACATAAATCCGGACTGTATGTTCCCATTTAGTTGTTGCCGTACATCTCTCCCTCCCCTCCTCATTCCTTCCTCCTCTCATGCACAGCTTGAACCGCTACACACCGTTACTGGTCGTGCTGGTGCCTTCGATACTGACCTGGTGCCACAGACCTGACTGTCTGTCTGAATTCTCACTTCAGCCAGAGAAGATTTCAGCTGTGAGTGGAAGCTGTCAGCATCTCACTGGAACCATGGAGTTGCGCCCAACCCTTCCATGTGCAAAACTGGTGGCCATTGCAGGGATTCCTGGAAAAGGCCATTGGAACAGCTTCAGACCTGGTCACACGGCTATGCCGCCCAGTCACTGGCTTATTGGCAAGGAAGCATACCATTGACTGACAGACTCTGGCTTCATATTGCTCCGCTCTCCCCCCCTCCCTTCCATCTCTACCTTCACCCCACCCCCATTCTCCCCCCCCCCCCTCCCAGCCCACTACTTCTCCTTCCTCTCCCAACACGGCGAGGGGGGGGGTGGTGGTGTGGACATTGCTGGCTGTGTGTCCGCTGCTGTTGTCGTTGGTAATCTCCCCCTGCTCGTTACGTTGACCCAGCCTGTGCCGGCAGAGAAAGAAGCCCCAGTGTCCGTGTGCAAGGGGGGGGGGGGGGGGGGGGGGGGGGGCGAGTCAAACACCGGCCCTACCCTCCACTTGGCCTTCCCATGCGAGTGCATCTTCAGGGACAGGGACAGGGAGGGTCCCTGCCCCACACAAGGTCCCCCTGTTTGGCCGTGCACAGACAAACAGCCCCTCGCCAGCGCTCGCGCACCCGGCCGAGCAAACAGGGCGCCGCGCGTTCAAATTTGGCGAGGAAGATGGGAGGATATAGGAGCTAAACAATTCAGGACAGATCTGCAGCATGGGCATTTGCTCCAATCCCTTTGATCTTGCCGGTCAACACACCAGGTGACTGGCTACAAGTGCCCCCCTCCCCTCTCCCAACTCTTCTTCCCCGTCCCCCTTCCCCCTGCCCCTCTCACCACCCCTATCCCCTGTCCCTAACCTCCATGGCCACCACAGCTTTCCCTGTCCTTTACCTGGTGACGGTGGCCTCTCGTCAAGCTCTGTTTGTCCAGAAGATGGCGGTAAACGTTAGGGACTGCGCATGCAGGGGGAAGGGGTGGGGGTGGGAGGAGGGTGGGGCGGTGGGGGGGAGGGGGAGCTAAAAACGGCCGCCGCCACCAAAGAGCAAGCGGTGTGACCTTTGCTGAGGAGGGGTCTGAAAGGGCAGGGGCGACCACTGTGCAAAGTCAGCCCAAGGATTCCTCCCGACACAGCCCCTGGCCGACAAGTGGAACCACGCCACACCCCGGCGAACTGCAGTCAGCCAAGGAGTGCTCTCCCTTCCCCTACCCTGGCACATGTCACACGTCCTTCAGGATTCCAGTCACACTGGCACACTACATGGAAATCACCCTTATCTCTGCTATCTCAATGTGTTGTAGTTCTGATTACCCCCATACCACATGAAAATCACCCTTATCTCTGCTATCTCAAATGTGTTGTAGTTCTGATTACCCCCATACCACATGGAAATCACCCTGATCTCTGCTATCTCAATGCGTTGTAGTTCTGATTATTACCCCCATACCACATGGAAATCACCCTGATCGCTGCGGTCTCAATGTGTTGTTCTGATAGTTATCCGTCGTCTTAGAAACCCACCATGAAGCATGAAAATCACCCTTATCTCTGCTACCTGAATGTGGTGTTGTTCTGATACCCACCACACCACGTGAAAATCATCTTTATTACTGCTGTCTGAAGGTGTTATTGTTCTGATAGTCATCCGTCGTGTTGGATAACCCCCTCCTCCCCCACCTTATGCCACATGAAATCACCCTTATCTCTGCTATCTCAATGTGGTGTTCTGATAGTTATCCGTCGTGTAGACACCCCCCCCGCCCCCATTGCACATGAAAAATCACCTTATATCTGCTGTCTCATTGTAGTGTCGTTCTGATACCCATACCACATGAAAATCACCCTTATAGCTGCTATCTGAATGAGTTGTCGTTCTGATAGTATCCGTCGTGCTAGACACTCCCAGCCTCTCTCCTCAAAGTCCCCCACGTTTTTTTTCTATCACCTTGTCACCTGAATGGGTGGGGGAGGGGGGGGGGGGCATTAAACCTAAATATAACTGAGCTTGGGCCAGTTTCTAGTAGCTGCAACCAGCAAGGTTGTTCGTGTTGTGGATGAAGGACGATCAATCAACTTTCCAACATTCAACCTTTACGTTAAACTGAACTGTGAAGAGTTCTAGAAGCTGCCGCAGGTAACTTCCTTTTCAGATGTTCATTGGAGGAACTGACTGAGATAACCGATATTGCGGACTACAGTTGCTTCGCTGTGTCAGGAAATATTCTTGTGTGAAATCTGTCGTAGTTCGTGTGACTGGCATTCTAAACAGTGCTACCATCTTGACCTGATCGTGACTGAAGTGAAGAGAAAAAGAGTGGGCAGATACAACCCTTGGTTGTGCTGGGAACCACCAATTGTGAACGCACAAAACAGATTTATGCGTTTCCTCTCAATTATTCAAATTTCCGACGGGTAAAACTATCCGTCAAAAATTTCGTTAGAAAGTTTTCCTTTGCTACGCATCATCCGTGGTTGATTCTTATATGTTGACTACATCATGAAGATGTCCATGTTCACATATCAAATTGGAAATAAGTAGTCACATTCGTCCATACGTGAGTAAGCCAGATTAAGTGAAATCAATTTAATTGCCAGTGAAACAGAGAGAATAACCCATTGAAACACATAACCTCATCTAGATGTATAGTTGGAATTCATAAAGTTTGAGCAAAACATTACGGAGGAGAATGTCATTGAGTCATTGGTGGCGGAAAGTGGCAAGTCTGATCAGAAATATGTTCAGTTTTAACAGCTTGGTTCAGGGGAACAGAATGGCTGTCACAAATGATGAGAAATACGGATAGTTTTTGATAATTTGACTGGGAAAGAAATCGCTGTCGAAACTCAAGGAGGTTCAAAGTAAAGTCTAGAAGAAAACATCGGCCTTGATTTGTGGACAATTTAGTCTCCTGTTGGTTACGTCAGGTCAGATATAACAGCTGCCGGTGAACCTTGAATTCTGTTTAGAGAATGATTTCTTCTTCTGCGTACGCAGGCTGATACTCCTGCGGACACCCCCTGTATAGAAAGGCAAGGATTAATCCCATCTACCAAACAAAGGGAGTGGAATTTGTGTGTATGACCTTGTTTTTCATCCTGCCATTAAGGCAGCCATACTCCAACTTCGGGGAAGACAGAAATGACATTCCACAACACTGAGTCATTGTTCTGTGACGTGAGGATCGTTTAACGTGAACTTTGTTTCGTAGTGGAATAGCTAAACTTTGAATTCCTGGAAAAGAGTTACATGAATACCAGTGATCGATTGAGTTCTCGGGGGGGGGGGGGGGGGGGGGGGGGGGGGGGGGGGGGGGGGGGGGGGGGGGGGGGGGGGGGGGGGGACAAAAAAACAGACGTCATGATCAACTGAAGAAAAGTGAGAAATGAAGCACAGTTTGCTGTTACTGCTTGCTGTTCAAGATGAACAAACAGGTGTACATACACAAAAACAGAGTTCTTGCCCCATTCCCTTCCCTCCCACACAGCCTTAGGACCAACCATGCATGTCATCCACTAACCAGCACCGCTCCATGCCTACATCATCACGCGTGCTTTCGGATGGTCCACAAGACACCCACCCCTTTCTCTCCACCCATCAACACCTGTATACCCACAGGCATCAAAAGCCCACGTTGAGGTGCCTCTGTGATGTGCCCCAGTGTATATGTATTTTGTGGGATATATCCAGTGTGTTAACCAACAGCTATGAATGAATAGATGAATCAATAGATCTATCAAACAATAAATAATTGCAAAAAAAAGTTACACACGCAGGTGGGCGCGCACACACGCACGTACGTACGCACACACTCACACTCACACTCACACACACACACACACACACACACACACACACACACACACACTGACGTATACACACTCACAACTATGGACACTCCACATGACACGCTTGTATCGCTTCACTGGTGCACACTTACCAGTGCATTACACTTTTGCACTAAAACCAGGGGATCCTACGAGATTCAGAGTCTGTTACTGCAGTTGACATGTGTTTACTCATTTGCGTCTGCCATTGGAAAGAACCAGTCTGAGTCTGCCTCATTCTTTAGGAGTCGTCGCAGTCATGGCCTTGAGATATTCCAGTATTTCTTTGGTTAGTGATGTTTCTTGTTCTTCCTCTGAGTCTGGCTGTGCGGACATTTCCTCTCTTGATGTTGAGCTCTGAAAATAGTCTATGGTATAGTGGCTTTGATCTTGTTTTTTGAGGTGATTCTTTAGGTTTCTTAGCACATTAGATCGGCAAAGCTGTAATCCATGAGTTCTTATCATTGCCTTGCCTGCCAGTGTGTCTGCTCTCTCATTTTCTTTGACACCTGCATGTCCTGACAGTACATCCATATGAGTCTTTCCAATGGAAGGCTGCAAATGACTTAATGCCAGGCTGGGCTTCCCGTTCCATTTCGTACTCTTCGAAGCAGGTTCATGGAGTCGGTCATTATCACGACTTGAGTTCCAAGCTGGGTTGTGGAGGCATTGCAGTGCTTTTGCCACTGCTTCTACCTCCATTGTTAAACCTGACATACGCTTTAAATGGTGGTAAGATGTCTGGTGTGACATATGCTTTCGAGCAGCTGTAAGTCTTCTGGCAGGACATATGCTTTAGACTTGTAAGAAGTTGCTTGGCGTGAAATACGCTTTCGATTGGTAGTAAATCGCCGTGTGTGACGTAAGCTTTAGCAATGCAGTGAATCGCCTGGTGTGACATAGGCTTTAAAGTGCTAGTAAATCGGTTGTGTAACATAGACTTTTGAGTGATAGTAAGTCGCCGTGTGTGACGTAGGCTTTAGACTGGTAGCAAGTCGACTGGTGTGACGTAGGATTTAGACTGGTAGTAAGACGACTGGTGTGATGTAGGCTTTAGGGTGGTAGTTATTCGCAGTGTACGGCTTTGAATTTAGAGTGGTAATAAGTCGGTGTGTGTGGCATTGGCTTTAGAGTGGAAGTAAGTCAGTGTGTGTGTGGCATTGGCTTTAGAGTGGTAGTCAATCTGTGTGTGACAATGGCTTTAGAGTGGTAGTCAATCGGTGTGTGTGTGTGTGTGTGTGTGTGTGTGTGTGTGTGTGTGTGTGTGTGTGTGTGTGAGAGAGAGAGAGAGAGAGAGACATTGGCTTTAGAGTGGTAGTCAATCGGTGTGTGTGTGTGTGTGTGTGTGACATTGGCTTTAGAGTGGTGTGGTCAATCGGCGTGTGTGACAGAGTCTTTAGAGTGGTAGTAAGTCGGTGTGTGTGACAGAGTATTCAGAATGATAGTAAGTAGGTGTGTTTGGCAGTCTTTAGAGTGGTAATAAGTCGGTGTGTTTGGCATTGGCTTTAGAGGGGTAGCAAGTCGTCTGGTTTGACAGAGTGTTTTGAGTGATATAGTCTTTAGCGTGTTAGTAAGTCGGTGTGTGTGACAGTGTCTTTCGAGTTGCATTAAATCGGTATTTGTGGATTTGGCTTTAGAGTGAGAGTAAGTCGGTTTGTGTGGCATTGGCTTTAGAGTGGTAGTAAGTCGGTGTGTGTGGCATTGGCTTTAGAGTTGTAGTAAGTCGTTGTGTGGGACACTGGCTTTAGAATGATTGTAAGTCGATGTGTGGGGCATTGGCTTTAGAATGGTTTAAGTCGATGTGTGTGGCATTGGCTTTTGAGTGGTAGTAAGTCGGTGTGTGTGGCATTGGCTTTAGAGTTGTAGTAAGTCGTTGTGTGGGACACTGGCTTTAGAATGATTGTAAGTCGATGTGTGGGGCATTGGCTTTAGAATGGTTTAAGTCGATGTGTGTGGCATTGACTTTTGAGTGGTAGTAAGTCGTGTGTGTGTGGCACAGGCTTTAGAATGGTAAAAAGTCGGTTTGTGTTGCACTGGCTTTTGAGTGGTAGTAAGTCGGTGTGTGTGGCACATGCTTTAGAATGGTAAAAAGTCGTTTGTGTTGCACTGGCTTTTGAGTGGTGGTAAGTCGTTGTGTGTGGCACAGGCTTTAGAATGGTAAAAAAAGTCGGTTTGTGTTGCACTGGCTTTAGAGTGATAGTAAGTCGGTGTGTGTGGCACTGGCTGTAGAGTGCTAGTAGATATGGCAGGCCTTAAAGACTGCAGCTTGGTGGAGGTGGTGGAGGGTGAAGGGGCGGGAGGGGGGGGGCCGCAGGAGAGTGGAGGTAAGAGAGCTGGCAGAGTGCAGGCCTCTCATCCGTCACGACCATCATCACTGGAGGTGCTGACCTCTTCTGTCTTCCTCTCGATCCCCCACCCTTTCCCCACTCCCACCACCTCCACCCTCCTCCCCCAGCCTTTGCCTTATCCTTCCCTCCGTCATCTACCCCCCTCCCCCCCCCCCCCCCCCCCCCCCGTCCGCCCTCTGCAGACTGATGATACATGGGGTGCTATCGTTCATCTTCAACTCGTCCTCCTCCTCATCATCATCATCGTCGTCGTCGTCCTCATTATCATCGTCATTGGTTTTTGAGAAACGTTTGGTTCATAAGTGAAGATGCACAACTCGTCTTGTGTGTGTGTGTGTGTGTGTGTGTGTGTGTGTGTGTGTGTGTGTGTGTGTACAATGTTTATGTGTATACATTTATACTGAACCTACCAGAAAACCAAGAAAGCAACACTGATTCTCTTTTTCATTTTGCTTTTATTCAACACAAAGCACGGGCGTTTGAATAACACCAAACAATATGCAGTAATTAATTTCTTTAATTTGTCATTCATAACCAGTTTTTATTCCTTTTTATTTGTGTGACATGGCACGCACGCACGCACTCACGCTCGGACACACACACACACACACACGCGCGTGCGCACAGAGAGAGAGAGAGAGAGAGAGAGAGAGAGAGAGAGAGAGAGAGAAGCCAGTACATTATTATGCTGTACAATTTACACAGACTGACGTGTGACACAGCAATTCAATGCTCAGTCGCCAAATCGTCTACAGACGTCTCGCCCCCACAGGAAGACTGACACCTGGACTGATCAGCTGCAAATGGACAGGAGACAACTAACTCTGATATCTGGGTAGAGCGTCTTCCTATTGTTTAAAACCTGTACAGTTGCAATTGAAACATTATTTATTATAATGAATATTTATAAAGCGCCTATTCTCGGCTAGAGACCAAGCTCTAAGCGCTTTATAAATCCACACTTGTTTACACAACAGGCTGACTATCTGGGTAGTGCGGACTGAAGAGCTGCCAGCTGGCGCTTCATTCAGACGTATCCCGTTCATCCAGTCCATTTCATTCAATATCGTTCACTCAATTTCCTTACTTCCTTCATTCTTTCCATTTCTTACGCAGGGTGCATGCTGTGTGTAACGTGTCATCCATACCAACAGCCAAACTGGCCTTCTCTTCCGAAAGTTGGTGATGGGATTTTACGTGTGTGCAAGATGTTATGCGTGCATTCACACACGGAACCTTGGTTTATAGTCTCATTCGAAGGACTGTATGGAAAATGGAGTCAGAACTTATGTTAACTCCGAGGGAAAAATCCCCCCTATACTGAAACGGCCCAGCGGAGATTCGAACCCGCAACCCCAGGATCACCAAGATCACCAGCCCGGCGCTCTACACTGAGCTATTCCGGCCCCCTGTAGCTGCCATATAAATGTGCTACTACACGGACTAGTCCGCGCTTTTGTAAGTAGAGATTCGAACTGAAAGTAAAGCACTACGACTGAATCGTCTTAAACACAAACAAGAGCAACACCATCACCAACAACAAATGTTTTCAATAAAGAAGCATTCATGAAACGTAAGCACCTCTTCCAGCCTCCTGTACACGAGGAACAAAGTGGTCATGAAGGTGTCCAATGTAATCTTTGATGCGCGTATGAATGCAGAAGCGTATTTGAGAGCTGGCCAATGTAATTTCTTTGGGACAATCACCTTTTCTCTTTGGAACTAAAGATTCATTCTTAAGAATTACATCACATATATGTCTTTCTTTCTGTTTTTGTATCTGTGTGCATACTACTAGGATTGCCACAAACCTACCACGATGGAGTAAAAAAAAGACAAAAACCTGAGCAAGTTTATTTGCTCCTCCACCGAGTTACCTTCCACATGTAAATGGCGCGGCAGTCGAATATTTAGAAGGTCCACTTCTTATCAAAAATATTACACACACACACACACACACACACACACACACACACACACACACACACACACACACACACACATTGCAGGCACGTCAGTCTTTCATCCCTGTTTTTGATAAGTTGTTGATCAGTCGACATCAAGACAATTACACATGGCATCAAAACCAGTTTTTTTTTTTAACACATACTTTTCTTCGGGGCCCTGAAATCTGGCAGTAAGACTAAAGTAAAAATGTTATACAACGTCCACATCTTTCACTGCCCATCATGAAGTTGTTCAAACCTGCCGACATCCCTCAATGTTACACACACATCATGCACATTGTAAATCCCGTTCAACTCTCCTACTGTCGACATTAACGATGTCACACAGAAAACTTGCACATTGTGAAGGTTCGTTCAAGTCTCCTTCACTCGGCATTAACAATGTTACACACAAAGATTGCACATTGTAAAGTTTCGTTCGACTCTCCTACAGTCGACGTTAACAGTGTTACACACAAAGATTGAACATTGTAAAGTTTCGTTCAAATGTCCTACAGTCGCCGACACAGTACACACAAAGCGTGCACATTGTAAAGTTTCGTTCAAGTCTCCTACAGTCGACATTAACAATGTACACACACAAAGCATGCACACTGTAAAGTCTCTGTTCAACTATCTCACAGTCGACATAAAAAAAACGTAATATACAAAACACAGACATCCTCTAAACCCATAAAGAACTGACAATTCTAAGTCCACAAATTGCAGACATGTTTCAATCTCTACCTTGAACTTGGAACGACTGGAACGACAATCAGATTCAACGACTGCCACACACAATTGATCGACATCCTTGATACTCAATCTTTACAGCAGACTGTCAATTGACATCAAGAAATGTTATGCACAAACCACTGACATCTTTAAGAGAGTCCACTCTCTAACTGAACTGACTCTCGGTATCAAGAATGGTATACACAGATATCTGCCTGTCCCTATCGTTCTACACAAAGGGCAGACATCTTCCAATCCCTGTCGTTCTACACAAAGGAGAGGCATCTTCCAATCCCTATCGTTCTACACAAAGGACAGACATCTTCCAACCCCTATCGTTCTACACAAAGGACTGACATTTTCCTATCCCTATCGTTCTACACAAAGGGCAGGGCAGACATCTTCCAATCCCTGTCGTTCTACACAAAGGACAGACATCTTCCTATCCCTATCGTTCTACACAAGGACAGACATCTTCCAGCCCCTATCGTTCTACACAAAGGACAGACATTTTCCTATCCCTATCGTTCTACACAAAGGGCAGACATCTTCCAATCCCTGTCGTTCTACACAAAGGACAGACATCTTCCAATCCCTGTCGTTCTACAAAAGGACAGACATCTTCCAGCCCCTATCGTTCTACACAAAGGACAAACATTTTCCTATCCCTATCGTTCTACACAAAGGGACAGATATCTTCCACCCCCTATCGTTCTACACAAAGACACACATATTCCAACCCCTATCGTTCTACACAAAGGACAGACACATTCCACTCCCTACCGTTCTACGCAAAGGATATAGATATCTTCCAATCCCTATCGTTCTACACAGGGGACAGATGTTTTTCCAACCCCTATCGTTCTACACAAAGAACAGACATCTTCCAACCCCTATCGTTTCTACACAAAGGACAGACATCTTCCATTCCGTATCGTTCTACACAAAGGACGGACATCTTCCAACCTCTATCGTTCTACGCAAAGGACGGACATCTCCCAACCCAATCGTTCTACACAAAGGACAAACGTCTTCCAACCCCTATCGTTCTATACAAAGGACAGATATCGTCCACCCCCTATCGTTCTACACAAAGGACATACATGTTCCAACCCCTATCGTTCTACACAAAGGGACATACATATTCTAATCCATATCGTTCTATACAAAGGACAGATATCTTCCAACCCCTATCGTTCTACACAAAGGACATACATATTCCAATCCCTATCGTTCTACACAAAGGACAGATATATTCCAACCCCTTTCGCTCTACACAAAGGACATACATATTCCAATCCTTATCGTTCTACACAAAGGACAGATATATTCCAATCTCTATTGTTCAACTGGACTGAGCTAAAAGATATCATCAAAGTGTTACACACAAGAGTAACACCTTCCAGTCCCACAAAGCACTGACATCTTTAGTCCACGAAGCACTGACACCTTTAAGTCCACAAAACATTGACATATTAAGTCTTCAAAGAACTGACATCTTCAAGTCCACAAAACACTGACATTTTAAAGTCCACAAAGAACTGACATCTTCAAGTCCACAAACACTGACATTTTTAAGTCCACAAAGAACTGACATCTACCAGCCGCCGTGGCGAAGTGGTTAGCGTCGCGGACTCCCGGCTGGGAGGTCGTGGGTTCGAATCCCATCAGAAGTCATGTGGGTTTTTCTGCCCCGACCGGCTCCTACCCAGAGTTGAGTTTGCTGCGGACTCAGTTGGGAAGACTGGGGACCACACAGTCGAGTTTCATCCACTTAATGGATGCGTTTCTGAGAGTGTTGCTCAAATTTCCTGACCAACACTGCAGGTGTCTGTATCTCTCGGGCCTGGTTGACGCCGGGATATATTATGAAAGGAAGCGTAGAGTACAGCCCTGTCATGTAGTCTCAGACCGAAATGGAAATCCGTAGCATCATCATAATCATCCTCATTCTCATCGATCAGCATTAAAAAAAAAAGTCTCAAATTCTGTGGCCCTTCATGCCCTGCTCTCATGGTGACCTCAGTTTCGATGTCCTCTCCACGTCTGTGACCTTGGTTTGGTTCCGTCGGGGTCACCGGTATCGGCGGGTCCATGGGGGCTGTCGTTGGACGGACGTGGAGGCGCCCTCCGGAGAGAGCTCACTCGCGCCGGCTCCGCGACTAAGCAATTATTGTCGTCAGTAGGGGGCTAGTAGGTGGTGCCCTGCGTATGTTAGATCAGAACAGGCGCCACTGAACACCACTGAAGTGACTCGGCAGCAGTGCAGTGTCTCCTCCGGTGGGTTGCCTCTTGACGACTTGACATTGGCTGCTGCCTGTGGACTGCCGGTGCCGGGGCTGCGGCGGGGCCGACCGGGCCGTGGCTGTGGACAGGGTGTCGGAATGAGCGGCGTGGGTGCACTGCCTCTGAGAAGGCGCAGAGGTTGGGACAGCAAAAAAAAAAAAAAAAAAAAAAAAAAAAAGAAACAGACATCTTCAAGTCCACAAAACACTGACATCTTTAGTCCACAAAGAACTGACATCTTTAGTCCCACAAGCACGGACATCTTATAGACCGTAAAGTACTGACATCTTTTAGTTCACAAAGCACTGACATCTTTAAGTCCACAAAGCACTGACATCTCTTTTAGTCCACAAAGCACTGACATCTTAAATCCACAAAGAACTGCCATATTTAAATCCACAAAGAACTGACATTTTAAAGTCCACGTGTTTAATAATCAACACCAAAAAATGTTTTGAAACAAAACACTGACATCTGTAAGCCCACGTCTTTTGACTGGACTGACATTCAACACCAAAGAACATTGTACACAAAACATTGATACCTGTAAGTCTCCACCTGTAAACTGAACTGATGGTCAACATCAAAGACTTTTTTTTTACACAGGGCATTAACATCTATAAGTTCACAAAGCATCGACATCTGACAGCTCCCATCTGCAGGGTCAGGGTGGACTGGAGAACATCAAGGATGTTTAACACAAACCTTTGACATCTGTAAGTCCACAAACTTTTGACATCTGTAAGTCCACAAAGAATCGCCATCTTGAAGTCCACAAACCTTTGACATCTGCAAGTCCACAAACCTTTGACATCCACAAAGCGTCGCCATCTTGAATCCCCCGTCTTTGAAGCGAGTCGGTGGACATCAAAGAAAGCGTTATCGGCGGCGCTGATGTCATGAAGTCCCCCCTCTGCAGCAGTAGAGTGGCCGGTGGACATTTGGCCCTTTGAGAGAAGATCTGAACCCAGTGAGCAGTAATGGGGGCACCTAAGATATGGGACGTGAAGAGTCTCTTTGAGAGGTCTGACAGAAGCTAACAATCTGATGGAGCGAGTTTTTATATTGTTGAAGCAATATGTCTTTCCAAACATAAAATGTGTTGGACAACTAGCTGACCCACGATAACTACGGTGAAAGAAAAAAAAAAATCAAAAACCCCACAGATGGAAGTGGACAATGTAGGCTGGCCTGTCGTGGCTGGAGCCAACAGAGGACAGCACAGTACAACACGTGGTCAGGAAGGTCCGACACATTGACCAACAGGTTCCCCCCACATCACCGTCCACTGTCCATGGACTTGGCAGACGGGGGAGGATAAAAAGGTGGGGGGGGGGGGGGGGAAGGAGTAAGACGGAAGAGGTAGCAGGAGTGTTTGGGGGTGGAGGAGGAGGTGCAGGAAGAAAGGGGGTGGGGGTGGAAGGCCCTGACTGCATCTCACTGCACTGCCTGCACGTGCGCGAGGGCCAGGGGTCATCCATCTCCCCTGGCGGGGCCTGGCTCGTTTGTCAGTCTCTCCTGGAGTCCAGACAGTCAGAGGAGTCAGAGAGAGAGAGAGAGAGAGAGAGAGAGAGAGAGAGAGAGAGAGAGAGAGAGAGAGAGAGAGAGAGAGAGAACAGAGAACATGAGAGTAGCCCCCCCCCCACCCCCACCCCCCTTTGTGTCTGGCACAAGCCAGAGTGGTCTACCCTGGGCTGTCAGAGCCAATGGTCATCTCGTAGACAGCCATGTACGCGGCGGGGCCGCGGCTCTCAACTGTCAGAGTCAATCGTGGAGGCGGCGAGTGTGGATTGGGGGGCCAGCGGCGACCGGCCTGTCAGTACCAATGGAACTCCTTAGCCGCCTCGTGTGTGGAGCTGTCGAGCCCTGCAAGCAGAAGGCAGACGTGCGTGTGATGGCCGGTGACAGGGGCATGTCGGGCTAGCACTTGTTGACGTCGCTCGTCCCGTGGTACCACTGTGGGACCGGGGATGGTGGCGGTAGTAATGCGGCGTCACTCCCGACATGCCCTTACCACAGGGAGCCTGTCAGGGCCAGGCCAGCCCAGGACCCAATCCTAAGCAGCATCGGCTGATAAGCATCGGTAACATTATCACATGGAGCTACTCAGTATAGTCAGCCACCCCCCGCGGTAGTCACAGCAGAGGACTGGGGGGGGGGGGAGGAGAGACAAAAACAGCTGAAGAAAAAGAAGAAGAAGAGGAGAGGAGGAGGAGGAGGAGGAGGAGGAGGAGGAGGAGGAGGAGGAGGAGGAGGAGGAGGAGGAGGAGAGAGAGAGAGAGAGAGAGAGAGAGAGAGAGAGAGAGAGAGAGAGAGAGTATTTCAGCAAACCTGTCTTGATCTGGGAATAGCGCCCACCGTACAGATGTGGAAAATATATTCCGCTATATGCTCAAGAACTGTGTAAATGTTTAAATGCTGTAAACAACTAACAACATGAATGCTGTGGCCCTTGTTCGTGTTCAGAACCGTCCTGTCTGACTTGGAATTAAGCAGTAGAGATGGTTGTTGTTATAGAATTAAGCAGCAGAGATGGTTGTTGTCATAGAATTATGCAGTAGATAGATACAGTTGTCATAGAATTCAGCAGTATGAGATAGTTGTTGTCATAGCACTGAGCAGTAAAGATGGTTGTTTTCATGGAATTAAGCAGTAAAGATGACAGTTGTCATAGAATGAAGCAGTAAAATTGGTTGTTGTCATGGAATTAAGCAGTAAGGATGATAGCTGTCATAAAATAAAGCAGTAGAGATGGTTCTTGTCATATAATATAGCAGTAAAAGAAAGTTGTCACAGAATTAAGCAGTAAAGATGGTTGCTGTCGCAGAATTAAGCAGTAGAGATGGTTGTTCTCATAGAATTAAGCAGCACACATGGTTGTTGTCATAGAATTAAGCATAAAAGATAGCTGTCATAGAATTAAGCAGTAGAAGATAGTTGTTGTCATAGAAGATAGCTGTTGTCATAAAATCAAGCAATAAAGATGGTGGTTGTCATGAAAGTAAGCAGCAAGGATGGTTGTTGTTATAGAATTAAGCAATGGAGATGGCTTTTGTTATAGAATTAAGCGATAAAGATGGTTGTTGTTATAGAATTAAGCAGTAAAGATGGTTTTTGTTATAGAATTAAGCAGTAAGATGGTTGTTGTTTATAGAATTAAGCAGTAAAGACGGTTGTTGTTATAGAATTAAGCGATAAAGATTGCTGTTATAGAATTAAGCAGTAAAGATGGTTGTTTATTATAGAATTAAGCAGTAAGAGATGGTTGTTGTTATAGAATTAAGCAGTAAAGATGGTTGTTGTTACAGAATTAAGCAGTAAGATGGTGGTTGTTACAGAATTAAGCAGGAAAGGTGGTTGTTGTCATAGAATTAAGCAGGGAAGATGGTAATTGTTGTTGTTGTTGTTTTGTTCCCTCGTAGATAACTATAAGGACGTTGGATGTCCTGACCGATTGTGTGGCCATGTAAGTAAACAAGATGTTGATTTGCGAATGATGTGTGTTTGATCCACAACGACCAACCTTGCGACATGACAATCTAAACACACACACACACACACACACACACACACACACACACACACGCGCGCGCGCGCGCACACGCACACACACACACACACACATATGTATGTATGCATGTATGCATGTCTGTCTGTCTGTCTGTATGTATGTATGCATGAATGTATGCATGCATGCATGCATGTATGTATGTATGTATGTATGTATGTATGTATGTATGTATGACGTCAGACGATGGCGACCAGAGCGGCTGTGTCTTCACGTCGCTCTGCTTGATTTGCTTGTCTGGCGTTCATCCGTGATCACTGTCCTCATCAACACAGTCAGTCCAGAAATGCTAATTCGCCAGACAAAAGGGACAAACAAATAACATGGCAAAACACGACGCGTCTCCACCTCTTAGGTTTTCTTTTGGCAAGATAAACAACATTCAGGACAATGGAAATGAAGAAAAAGCAATCACT
>JADBJO010001995.1:272781-277781 GCA_016801955.1 Conus betulinus | reverse complement strand
CGTTTCCCTTTTTTCTGTATCTTAATGTGATTATTGGTGGTGAAATTGAAAGGAACATCTTCAGGTCGCTACGTAGTATTTAAGTCTATCTAGTAAAAACAAATTGCGACAAAGTTGTTGCAGCAGAAGAAAAATCAATAAATATGAAACACACACACCACACAGAGAGAGAGAGAGAGAGAGAGAGAGAGAGAGAGAGAGAGAGAGAGAGAGAGGAGAGCAGACGAGAGAGGAGACAGAGAGAGAGACAGACAGACAGACAGACGGACAGAGAGAGAGAGAGAGAGAGAGAGAGAGAGAGAGAGAGAGAGATTAAGGAGGGGAGTGTAGCTTACCTGTGCCGGAATGGCCGGAAGTGACCCCTGACCCATACCCACATGACGCCGAGGGACCGGCGCCGCTCAACGCCCGTGAGAAATGCTCGTCCACCTCCGATGACGTGTCTCGGTCGTGGTACGTCAGCACCACGCAGTTGTGCGTCACGTAGCGGGTCTTCTTCGGCATAGCCGCCGGATTCAGCTCCTCCACCTCGGACAAGCTTCTCTTCAACGACGACGAATACGACGACGACGACGACGCCGGCGATAAGGAGGAGGAAGAGGGGGTGGGTGGAAGGAAGAGGGAGATGCCGAGGGGAAAACATCGGACGAGCTGTGTGGGTGGACCCTGGATCTGAAAGCGGAGGAAGAGAGAGGAGGAGGAAGAGGAGGAGGAGGAGGAAGAGGAGGAGGAAGAGGAGGAGAAGGAAGACGAGGAGGAAGGGAAGTACCCGAGGGACGACGATGATGACGTCATCAGCGGTGACGTGGCGGATGACGACGATGATGACGAGGTGAAGAGGTGAGGGCGAGGCGCTGTGTGTCGAGCGGCAGCCCCGCAAGGCGAAGACAGGGCCGTGATGAGCTAGGCTGCTAGACCCGAGACCCGAACCCGGAACCTCACGCTGACCGACTGGAGGAGACACGGGGGCCAGGGGAAGGGATGGGAGGAGGAGGAGGAGGAGGAGGAGGGGCAGGGGTAAGGACGGCGGTGAGGAAGCGGCCGTGAAGTCGGAGGGAAAGAGCGCCGTGTGGCGGCCGACAGACTGTAATAGTCTGCGGGCACCCCGTGCCGTTGTCGTGGCCGTGGTCGTGGTCGTTGTCGTCGTGGTCGCCGTCGTCTTCCACCTGTCGCCACAGTCAGGCAGACCACACTCAGACACCCTGCGTTTTAAATAGAGAGCCGGTGACAGTGTGTGTGTGTGTGTGTGTGTGTGTGTGTGTGTGGGGGGAGAGAGGGACAAAGAGGGAGAGAGGAGAGAGGGAGAGAGAGAGAGAGAGAGAGAGAGAGAGAGAGAGAGAGAGAGAGAGAGAAGATTGGGGGGGGGTGATGGGGGAGGGTTGCGGATGTGGGGATGCGTAGGAAACTTGTATGGCACACTAAAAACGCGAACCATTGTCCGCAGTGCTCGGGGAGAGAGAGAGAGAGAGAGAGAGAGAGAGAGAGAGAGACGAGGAGGGGAGCGGGGCGAAGACGGTGTGTGTGTGTGTGTGTGTGTGTGGTTCACGGACACCAGGAAGCCACCCACCGCCATCCGCAGCACACATGCACGAGTACTAACTGCCACGCTACACATGAACAGCGTGTCCGACGTGTCGCACGTGCACAGCGCCACACGAGGGTAGACGAGCAAACGACTACGACTGACTGAGGGTTGACGGGACTTGCACGTGGCAGGGAACACGTGGAAATGAAACACGGGAAAATAGCGTCCTACGACTTGTTTATTGTCGTCATCAGACAAGTGTGATAGTGATGATGATGCGCCGATATGTGTGTGTGTGGTGTGTGTGTGGTGTGTGTGTGTGTGTGTGTATGTCCTTCTTCTTCTTCTTCTCATTGTTATTATTATTATTATTATTATTATTATTATTGTTGTTGTTGTTGTTGTTGTTGTTGTTGTTGTCGTCATTCTTCTTCTTCTTCTTCTTCTTCCTCCCTCCCTCCCTCCCTCTGTGTGGTGTGTGTGTGTGTGTGTGTGTGTGTGTGTGTGTGTGTGTGTGTGTGTGTGTGTGTGTGTGTGTGTTTGTTTGTGTGTGTGTGTTTGTGTGTGTGTGTGTGTGTGTGTGTGTGTGTGTGTGCGTGCGTGCGTGCGTGCGTGCGTGCGTGCGCGCGCGCGCGCGCGTGTGTGTATGTGTGTGTGTGTGTGTGTGTGTGTGTTATGACGTTTAATCCTCAACTTTTTTTTTTCAATAAAAAGACAATGGCACGAAAAGAGGGCACATGACATAATTAGGCAAACGCACATAAGATAATTGGACTAAGGCACAAAACAAAACAATTGGAATAAGGCACAAAAACAACAAAGGACAAAGGCACATAACTTGACAAAGGCTTATAATAACGTGATTAGATAAAGGCTCATAAAAATTCACAAAAACGCAGAACATACTTGGACAAACGACATGACAGATTACACAAAGGCCTACAACAAGGCACAAACAGTCCCCTACAAAGGTAGATAAGTTGATAAGGCAAAAACCAAGTAGACAAAGGCACATGGCATAGTGAGGCAAAAGTTTCTAGACAATTAGACAAAGGTGCATATTGTAGACAAAGGCAGATAACGGAATTAGACAAAAGGATGAATACAAAATGGCACATAACGCGACTAGACGCATGTAGATAATATGACTGTTTGACAGCACAAAAGACAGACTAAGGTACATAGCATAGTGAGACAAAGGCACATAATGCAATCGGACAAAGGCAGGTATCATAATCAGACAAAGGAATACAATAGACAGAGACACAGGTGTAACAAAAAGCACGTAACGTAATAAGCAAAAGACAAGTAAAAGAACAAGACAAAGACGCATAACAAAGACAGAGGCATGTATCATAGTAAGACAGAGCCCAGAACAAGAGACAAAGGCACACAACATTATAAGACAAAGGTACATAACGTGATAAGGCAAACGAACGTGATACAATTTGACAAAGGTTTATAACATGAAGCAAAGTTCATATAAGTAGACAAAGGCACAAAACATGATTAGGAAAAAAAAAATAATGAGTAAAAGGCACATGACATAAGACAAAAAACATATAAGACAAAAGCATACAAGACAGGACACAAGCATAGAACATGAGACAAAGCTACACGACAGAATTCGACAGAAGGACTTGACACAATAAGAAACATATAAAATATTACCATACTCAAACAAAGACATAATTTGACTACAACACTGGCATCATCTGGAAACGCTTTCGTCAGTCTCCCAGGAGGATCGTTACAGTTGTCAGTGTCAAACTTCACCAGGACAGACAAGGCTTTGGGTTCATTAAAGATAACTGGGGCGGGGTGGGGGGTGGGGGGGGGGGGGAGGGGGGAGGGGGGGGGGGGGGGGGGGGGGGGAAACTTGACCGCAACACGGTTGATCAATCAATTTGGCTCAGCCGCACGTGCCAACGGCCGCGTGCGCTGGTGACGTGCGTCCGTCGTGACAGGCTCCGTGACGGAGCCGCTGTTACGTGTGTCACTCACCTGGCCATGATAGTCCACGCACACGCCGCCGCCACCGGTGGGGTTGTAGCTGCTGCAATAGACGTCGGCGATGGAGCGCTGGGTGGGGTGATGGTGGGGGTAGGGGAAGGCGGTGGCCAGGGACTGGGAGTGTGCGGTATATTAGCTCAGCGCAGCTCATCTTGTCCGCTCAGCGACACCCGGAATGCCTCTCGCTGTGGTTCGAAACCCGCGCCCGACCTGCGGTGTGCGGTGCGGAGACCGTGACCACGGTGACACCGCTCTGTTGTGTCCCCCGGGTCTCCTTGCAGTTGCGTGGGACAGACAGGCAAGCTGGAAGAGAGGGCAGCGAGGAACACACAGCTAACGCTTCCACCTTGTGTGTGAGTGTCTTTCTCTCTCTCTCTCTCTCTCTCTCTCTCTCTCTCTCTCTCTCTCTCTCTCTCTGCCCACCGCCGCCGCCACCACCACCACCACCACCACCACCACCAACCGCTCCACCGATTTCTTCACGTCTGGCACTCTTCACGTTCCAGCCAAGTCTCAATTGAGAAGTTTGGGGGGCCGTGCAGATTGTCAGTAACGGTACTGAGAATCAAACTCTCCAAACACGTTGTACTGCCGGCCGCTGCCGCCTTCCAAGCACTTTGCCCAAGTATTCGGGGAATGGGGCACATTTGGTCTATGCCAGGCCCTCCGCGCCCCCAAACCCTCCCTGGCCCCGCCCCCCCGGGGGCTAGCGCCTGTCACTCATCCCGGCGCACCGCCCTCTGCTACAGTCTCGGCACGCCGTTTGCTGCTGCTGCTGCTGCTGTTCTGACTAAGCGTGTGGGCTGGAACCGCTCTGTCGCGGGGGACGGAGTTCCAGAGTGTGTTTCTGCCAGGGGAGGCTTTTCTGGTTTGCAGTGGCAGAGGGTGTGGAGGGTGGAGGGTGGGAGTAGTAAGGTGGGGTGGGGATAGGGTGGATGGGTGGGGGGAGGGAGGGGGTTCACCGCCGCCGTTTGTTGTGGGAACAGCGGGGCCTGTGTGGGGAGAGGGTTGGCGGAGCTGAGAGTCAGCAGAGCGCTGTGAAATCGGACCTGCAAAAAAGCGTGTGTGAGACCCCGATGGTCCTAGGATGGGGGATCATGTAGGTCTCTCTCTCTCTCTCTCTCTCTCTCTCTCTCTCTCTCTCTCTCCTCTCTCTCTCTCTCTCTCTCTCTACGACAGACAGGAAGAACAGGCTCTGCCTAAAATCTCAATCCTTGATGGAACAAAATATTTTTCTGAGTTCTGTGTTCTGAGCTCTCTCCTCTCTCTCTCTCTCTCTCCTCTCTCTCTCACACACTCACTCACTCACACTCTCTCTCACACACACACACACACACACACACACACACACACACCCCCACCCCCTTCCTCTCCCCCCTTCTTTTCAGAACATCGCTTAAAAATATTTCACAAAGGGGGGGTCCTATATGATTATTTTTCTTTCTCCTTTCTTTCTCACCAC
>JADBJO010001995.1:260281-265281 GCA_016801955.1 Conus betulinus | reverse complement strand
CATTTCATACAACCAGGGCTGCAGGAGTGGTGTCCCTTACAACATTTTAAACAACCAGGGGGCTACAAGAGTGTCCCTTACAACATTTCAAACAACCAGGGTGACAAGAGTGGTGTCCATGACAACATTTTAAAGAACCAAGAGTGGTGTCCCTTACATCATTTCAAACAACCAGGTGACTACTTGAGTGGTATCCCTTACGTCATTTCAAACAACCAGAGTGATGTCCCGTACATCATTTCAAAGCCAGTTGGTGTCCCTTACATCATTTCAAAGCCCTTTCAACCAGGGCTACAAGAGTGGTGTGTCCCTTACAACCAGGGCTACAAGAGTGGCGTCCCTTACAATGCTTCCCACAACCAGGACTATACTCTTCTATCTTATTCTGTACTATACCATATTATACAAAACGCTACACTACACTACACTGCACTACACTACACTACACTCACTACACCACACCGCACCGCACCGCACCGCACATCACACCGTACCGTGCAGTACGGTACGGTATCGTACTATACTGTACTATACTGTACTATACTATACTATACTATACTATACTATACTATACTATACTATACTATACTATACTATACTATACCATACCATACCATGTCATGCCATGCCATGCCATGCCATGCCATGCCATGCCATACCATACCATACCATACCATACCATACCATACTATACTACAGTAGGAATAAACTCTAGGGAGAGCTTGAAAGCAGAAGGTCTTCAGAGAAGAAGCTCCCCTCAGACAAGTGTTTCGGCCCGTAACTCTTTACACTCTAAGGGGGCCGGGCTGCATCCAAGCCATAACTCCCCCGCAACTTTTTGATGGCTGGGCGTCTTAAAGCGTGCTTCTTTAGACGGATGTCTTACCCCACTGCTAACGGGACACCTATTCTAAGTTTCTTTAGACGTCTGTCTTACCCCACTGCTAACGGGACACCTGTTCTAAGTTTCTTTAGACGTCTGTCTTACCCCACTGCTAACGGGACACCTGTTCTAAGTTTCTTTTTAGACGGATGTCTTACCCCACTGCTAATGGGACACCTGTTCTAAGTTGGGAAATTTAAGCGTTATGAAGTTTACTTTTATTCCGCCTCGACCAGGGTGCCAGAATAGCTCAGTTGGTAGAGCGCCGGACTCGTGATCCTGGGGTTGCGAGTTCGAATTTCGGTACAGGGGGATTTTTCCCTCGGATTTAACATTGCTTCGGACTCCATTCCCCATACAGTCCTTCGAATGGGACTATAAACCTAGGTTCCGTGTGTGAACGCACGCACAACGTCTTGTACACACGTCAAATCCCATCACCAACTTTCGGAAGAGAAGGCCAGTTTGGCCGTTGGTATAGATGACACGTTTACACATAGCATGCACCTTCCCCGAAGATGGAGTATGGCTGCCTTAATGGCGGGATGAAAAACGGTCATACACACAAAACTCTACTGCCTGTCTATACAGGCAGTGTCCACCACAAGAGTATCAACCTGCGTCCGCAGAAAGAAAGAAAATTCCGCCTCCACCAAATCCAGCTGGAAATCTTTGCCTTCAGGGTTCTGGTCCTCTTCTTACCTGAAATCCCGAGCTGTTTCATGAGCTCATAGGCATAGTCGGGCGCTCTACCAGCTGAGCTATACTTCACCTGGTTGGAACGTTCACCTGAAAACTATTCTTTTTTCCATTCACTTAACACGCTCTGTACATCTGTGTGAACATAAACCCATCACATGCACACGCCGCTCTGTACATTAGACATGATGTATCTGTGTGAACATACACATGCTCTGTACATTAGACATGATGTATTTGAGTCAATATAAACCTATCACATACACACGCTCTGTACATTAGACATGATGTATTTGAGTCAATATAAACCCATCACATACACACGCTCAGTACATTAGATATGATGCATCTGTGTGAACATACACACGCTCTGTACATTAGACTTGATGTGTCTGTGTAGAACATACGCACGTTCTGATGTATCTGTGTGAACAGACACGCGCTCTGTACATTAGACATGATGCATCTGTGTGAACATACACACCCTCTGTACATAAGACATGATATATATGTGTGAACATTCACAAGCTCTGTACATAAGACATATGTATCTGTGTGAACAGACACACGCTCTGTACATAAGACATGATGTATCTGTGTGAACAGACATACCTTCTGTACATTAGACATGATGTATCTTTGTAGAACATACACACCCTCTCTGTACATTAGACATGATATATCTGTGTAGAACATATACATGTTTTGTACATTAGACATGATGTATCTGTGTGAACAGACGCCCGTCACATGCACACGCTCTGTGCATCATTGTGTTCATCACTGATAAAGGGCTGGTCAATTCGTTCAGCAGAAGGGGTGAGAGAGAGGGAACAGGATAGGGAAGGTGGTGACGTGGGCAGAGGAAGGTTGTGTGTGTGTGTGTGTGTGTGTGTGCGTGCGTGCGTGCGTGCGTGCGTGCGTGCGTGTGTGTGTGCGTGCGTGCGTGCGTGTGTGCGTGTGTGTGTGTGTGTGCGCGCGCGCGCGCGCGCGCGTGTATGTGTGTGTGTGTGTGTGTGTGTGTGTGTGTGTGTGTGTGTGTGTCCCCCAGAATAATCTTTAGTTGTCATCGTTAGGATCAATCAGTTCAAAGACAGAAGAGATCAGCGGCCGTGACAGTTTTCCTCATGCTCAAAGAAAAAACGAACAAAACCAAACAAGACACTTTTAATGATGCTGTTTTGTTCTCTTGCTTTGTTTGGAGAACTGGACCAAGAGAGAGAGAGAGAGGAGAGGGAGAGAGAGAGAGAGAGAGAGAGAGAGAGAGAGAGAGAGAGAGAGAGAGAGAGAGAGTGTGTGTGTGGTGATGCTTGTGAAGGAAGGGGAGGGTTAATAGTGGAGGAGGGAGGGGAAAGGGGGGCCAAACTATCTCCCCCGCCCCCCTCATCATCCCCACTCCGCCCCTGTCCCCTGTCCACTGAACTGGTTCGGTCATCATCAACGCCTGTGACAGCACTGCACGGTGCCACGTTCTGACGACTCCTTGTCATTGTGGACACGACTTGCAGCAAGACGCCTGGCATTATACCAGAAAAGATTAATCGCGGAGCGTGTGTGCACGCGCGCGCGCGCGCGCGCGCGCACATACACACACACACACACACGCACGCAGCACACACACACACACACACACACACACACACACACACACACACACACACACGCGCACACACACACACACACACACGCACGCACACACACACACACACACACACACACACACACACACACACACACACTCCCATTCTCTGCTCGACGAGTAGCGGGCTGTAGCAACAACACCTACGTCACTACCGTTATTGCTGCTGATGCAGTCTCCGCCGCCGCCGCTCCCCCTCCCCTCTTCCTCTCCCCCCCCCCCCCCCCCCCCCCCCCCTCTCCACTGGCCTCCCTCACACCTCGTGCACGGCCTACCTGGCCGTCCTCTCTCTCTCTCTCTCTCTCTCTCTCTCTGTCGGCTCATCATCAGTTTGCACGCGCCACGCGCTTCACGTTGTCAGTCACAGTGACGTCGGCTGCCTGCACGTGCTTTCTCCTCGCGTTCTGGCTTGCTGGGAGTCTCTTTCCTGAGAGAGGAGGGGAGGAGAACAAAGGATGCCCCCCCCACTCTCTCTCTCTTCCACCCCCACTCTCTCATCCGTCCCCCCTTTTTTTTTTTTTTTTTTTTTTTAACTGCCAGTACATATAGCAGTACAACAGTACACATGTGGACGGCGCTCGCTACCATCAGAAACCGTTCTATTTTTGGCGCATGCAAAAACAAAAAACAAAAAAAAAACCTCAGCTATGGTCCAAAAGATTTCCTTTTCGATCTTTGTAGCAGTTTAAGAGCATGCCTCTCTTGTTCATACTGAAATCAAGTGATGGATAAGTAGAAAGAAGCGGCATTATTACACAATCGAGAGCATTTACACTCAGAATGTTTTTTTCGATCTTTTTTTTTCGTGTTAAATATTAATATATAGTAACAGGTCACGTAATTAACTCCGTTCTGCTCATTTTCTTGTGTTTTGTAAGAAAAGTATTCCGTGTTGGCCCTTTGGGTTTGCACTGGGAACAGACTCAAAGGACGTAACTGTCACAGTGACCTGAAGCAGTTTAAAAAAAATGAAAACATTAAGAAGAACATGAACGTTAACTAAAGGAAATCACATTCTGAAGACCGGAACCTTTGACTCCTTTCCTAGCTCCCACTCCATCCTACGTCATCCCCTACCCCCTCTCCCCCCCCTCTCCATCCGCTCAAAGAAAAGAGAGCTACTTCTTGCCGATAATCAGGACTCCATAGCAATACGCCCCACACTGGCGTCAACCTTCCTTCCTCCTCTCTCCCTTTCACACACACACACACGCACGCACGCACGCACACACCGCACGCACGCACATACACACACGCACACACACGTGCGCGCACACGCACGCACATACACACACGCACACATACGTGCGCGCACACACACATACACATACACACATGCACGCAATCACACACACACACACACACACACACACACACACACACACACACACACACACACACACACACACACACACACACACACGCAAACACACACACACACACACGCACACACACATGCGCGCTCACACACATACACATACACACACGTACGTAATCACAGATACACACACACACACACACACACACACACACACACACACACACACACACACACACACACACACACACACACACACACACACACACACACACACACACACACACAAATACACACACACTCACACACACACACACACACACACACACACACGCACACACTTACACATATTATACATACACACGCACACACACACACGCACACACACACGCGCGCGCGCAAAAACACAGAGATACAGACACAGGCACACAGACACACACAGACACACAGACACACACACA
>JADBJO010001995.1:252781-257781 GCA_016801955.1 Conus betulinus | reverse complement strand
GTATGGTGCCCACCACACCACATGGTCCACCACACACACATGGTCCACCACACCACATGGTCCACCACATGGTCCACCATACCACATGGTTTACTACAACGTATTGTCCACCACACGACATGGTCCACGACACCACATGGTCCACCAAACTACATGGTCCATCACACCACATGGTCCACCACACACCACATGGTCCATTACACGGTCCATCACACAACATAGTTAACCACACATGGTCCACCACACCACATGGTCCAACAGCACCTTATGGTCCACCACACCACATGGTCCACCACACCACATGGTCCACCACACTACATGGTCCACCACACCACATTGTCCACCCACACTACACGGTCTATTAGATGATCCACCACACCACATGGTCCAACAAGACCACATGATCCACCACACCACAGGGTCCACCACCACACCACATGATCCACCACACCACAGGGTCCACCACACCACATAATCCACCAGATGATCCACCAACACCACACAGTTCACCATACCACATGGTCCACCACATGGTCCACCCCACCACATGGTCCACCACCACATGGTCTACATGGTCCACATGGATCACCACCACATGGACCATCACGTGGTCCATAGTCCAGAACATGATTCACCACCATCACCACATGGTCACCACATGGTCCCCCACATGGTCCGCCACATGGACCACCACCACCACCACCCACCACCTGGACCATCTGTCATTGTCCAGCAAATGGTCCACCACTACCACACATGGTCCCCCACATGGCCCGCCACATGGACCACCACCACCACCACCACCACCACACACCACCACACATGGATCATCAGATGGTGCAGTACATGGTCCACCACCACCACATGGTCCACCACATGGTCCATAACATGATCCACCACATGGTCCACCACTGCCACATGATCTACCACATGGTTCACCACATGGTCCCATCACATGCCACCACATGGTCCACCACCGCTGCCACATGGTCCACCACATGGCCCACCACCACCACATCGTCCACCACCGCCATGGGTCACCAGCACCCATACACCACATGGTCCACCACCACCATAGGAGGAGGGCGGCCAGCACAGTCTCTGACACAAACCCCTCAGCCCCGCAGTGAGCGACCAGGCGGCCTGCAGTCAAAACAAAGCGCTGGGTGCCAGACACCACACTGGCTTACCTGATGGCGGGGCTGATGCAGGCGGCCATGTTTAGTAAACACGCTGCTCCGGGCCGCACGTGCCAGAATATAGGGGCATGCTACTAGTCTCATGAGCCGACAAAGGCCGTTTTCCCCTGGAAACTACAGGTATCGTTCCTCAAGATAACACTGTTGTGCCCTTGTCCATGAGGACAACTGGTGTCTTTAGAATAACTGTTTTCAATTAGAATCACCACTACTTTCCCTGGTTTCCCCAGGAAAGCTCAAATCACCGCTGTTGTCCATTAAGAATCGCGATTGCTTGCTCTCGTTTCGTGCAAAGAGCAGTTAAATTCTTCAAGAAACACAGCCACGATCAGGAACACAGCCATTTTAACTGATTCCAGCTGGCAGTTCATGTAGCAGCGTCACTGACAATGTGCATATGGTTGTTAGGGAAAACAAATTTGACAAGTGATTTCCACAACATCGTCGTTTCCCGCCAGATAATACCGATCTTTCTCTGGAAAACAGTCTTTCCTGAGGAAAGTAAGGAAACAGTTGGTACCTGCGGGAGATGTGGGGATGTGGCGGGAGGGGGAGGGGGGGGGGACAGTTGTGATCCTGACCGATGTCACAGTGATGATGTTTCTTCTTCCTGTTTATCGCTGTTGTCATCGAGGGTCACAGCGGTGTCTCTGAAGAAAGCAATAATCATAGCCTGTTGACGCCACTGAGCTCCCATACACTATGCCTTGCAAGTGCCCCGACCGTCAGTTGTGGATGTGGAGGAAAAATAGTACAGAGAGAGAGAGAGAGAGAGAGAGAGAGAGAGAGAGAGAGAGAGAGAGAGAGAGAGAGAGAGATCTTCCACATGAAATCTTCTAAGCAAACGAATCAAACGAACCCAGACAGATGATGTGATACCATTGAAAAAGCACTGTGCAAACATTACTCTCTGTTTTTCAGTCTTTGTGTCGTCTTTTTTTTCCCTCTGCACTACTGCGACGCGCAAAAAAAAAATATATGTTTAAGTTATATGCTGTGTCCGCTGATTAAAAAAAAAAACCAACCAAAAACAATATACAAAGCATATAAACGCATATAAACGTACTCCCAGTTTATATCGAATACGCGTGAGATGTTCCATAAAGAGGAAAAAACCGTTTGGGGCCGTTATAGCCGTTAGTAACGGCTATCCTGGTAAAAGTGGACCATCATCTATGACCCATAATGAACATACCTTCAAATTTTCAGAAAGATCGGCCAAGTACTTTCTGAGATATTCCATAAAAATGAAAAAACCGTTATGGGCCGTTATAGCCGTTAGTAACAGATATAAAGGTAAAATAAAACATCGGGCGTCATTAAAGATCGGCCAAGTACTTTCTAAGATATTCCATAGAAAAGAAAAAACCATTATGGGCCGTTATAGCCGTTAGTAACGAATATAAAGGAAAAATAAAACATCGGGCGTAATCCGTGACCCGTAATGAACATACCTTCAAATTTTCAGAAAGATCGGCCAAGTACTTTCTAAGATGTTCCATAAAGAAGAAAACCGTTATGGGCTGTTATAGCCGTTAGTAACGGCTATAACAGTTAAAATAACACATTGGGCATCATCCGTGGCCCATAATGAACATACCTACAAGTTTTCAGAAAGATCGGCCGAGTACTTTCTGAAATATTCTATAAAGAAGAAAAACCGTTATGGGCCGTTATGGCCGTAAGTAACAGTTATAACGGTAATATAACACATCGGGCATGATCCGTGACCCATAATGAATATGCCTACAAATTTTCAGAAAGATCGGCCAAGCACTTTCTGAGATATTCCATAAAGAAGGAAAACCGTTATTGTCCGTTATGGCCGTTGGCAAAAAAAAAACATGGGGCATAATCCGTGACCCAGAAGGAGCATACCTACAAATTTTCAGAAAGTTCGGCCGAGTACTTTCTGAGATATTCCATAAAAAAAGAAAAAACTGTTATGGGCCGTTATAGCCGTTACTAACGGCTATAACGGTAAAATAAAACATCGGGCATCATACGTGACCCATATAAACATGCTACAAATTTTCAGAGACCAGCCAAGTACTTTCTGAGATATTCCATACAGAAGGAAAACCGTTATGGGCCGTTATGGCCATTAGTAACGGCTATAACGGTAAAATAACACACACGGGCATCATCCATGACCCGTAATGAACATGCTTACAAATTTTCGGAAAGATCGGCCAAGTACTAAGATATTCCATAAAGAACGAAAATCGTTATTGTCCGTTATGGCCGTTAGTAACGGACGGACGGACGGACGGACGGACACACACACACACACACACACACACACACACACACACACACACACACACACAACACAAGCATTTCTTCGTTCCCGTTGTAGAGTACTCCCTGTTCTGTAAGAACTGGGAGTACAAAAACATACCATACCATACCATTCCATACCATCCCATCTCATCCCATACCATACGATATTATTTGTCAGTCAGTATTATTGTGTCGTAGTGATGACAACTATAATAACAGTCAATTATCAAGATTCGATGTGGTAGTGAAGACAACGATGTTAAAAGTCAATTATTATGATTGACGGAACAATGAAGACAATGATATCAATAGTCAATCATTATCATTGGTGTCGCAGTGAAGACAACGTCGTTGTGAAACCGCTCATGATGATTACCTCTTTATAATCATCATGACTGATACCGTAATGACGATAATGATATGATAATAAATCATCATGATTGCTGTGGCAAAGAAGACAACGATGTTTGACTTAGACATCACATAACGATATGAATAATAAATCATCATGATTGCTGTGAGAAAGAAGACAACCCTGTTATTGACTGAGACATCACATTTTCACAAAATTCCACATTGGCGAGTCTTCAAGTTGCCCATGCGGTACACAGCCCCAATGACAGTGGAACACTTCCTGCAGGACTGTCCACACACACGAAAAGCCGAGGGCAGAGGCCTGGCCTGCCAACACACCAATGAGGGAAAAGCTTTATGGATCTCTGGAGGGCCTTCGCCCTACAGCAGCCTTCATCAGTGCCTCTGGGGTTCCTGTCTGAGTGAACGAAGAAGAAGAAGAAGAAGAAGAAGAAGAAGAAGAAGAAGAAGAGAACTGATGCGGCAATAAAGAGAGTGACATTGATAATCAATCATCATGACTAATATCACAATGACGATAACAATATTAATAGTCAATCATCTTGATTGTTGTGACAACAAAGACACTGGCACTGAGAGTCAATCATAATAACACATGTGACAATGAAGACAATGACACTGAAATCCCAGTCATCATGATTGATGTGACAATAAAGACAATGACACTGAAATCCAGTCATCATGATTGATGTGACAATAAAGACAATGACACTCAAATCCAGTCATCATGATTGTTGTGACAATGAAGACAATGACACTGAAGGTCAGTCATCATGATTGCTGTGACAATGAAGACAATGACACTGAAGGTCAGTCATCATGATTGCTGTGACAATGAAGACAATGACACTGAAGGCCAGTCATCATGATGTTGTGACAATGAAGACAATGACTCTGAAGGTCAGTCTCACTGATTGCTGTGACAATGAAGACAATGACACTGAAGGCCAGTCATCATGATTGTTGTGACAATGAAGACAATGACACTGAAACACAGTCATCATGATTGTTGTGACAATGAAGACAATGACACTTAAATCCAGTCATCATGACTGATGTGACAATGAAGACAATGACACTGAAGGTCAGTCATCATGATTGTTGTGACAATGAAGACAATGACTCTGAAGGTCAGTCATCATG
>JADBJO010001995.1:230281-237781 GCA_016801955.1 Conus betulinus | reverse complement strand
GGCGGAACAGCTCGGTTGGTAGAGCGGCGGACTCGTAATCTAAGGGTTGTGGGTTCGAATCTCCGCCGGTCGTTTCGGTACAGGAGGACTTTTCCCTCGGAATTAACATTGGTTCTGACTCCATTTCCCAAACAGTCCTTCGAATGAGACTATAAACCGGGGTTCCGTGTGTAAACACACGGATAATATCTTGCACCGAGAGTAAATCCCATCACCAACTTTCGGAAGAGCAGGCCAGTTTGGCCGTTGGTATGGATGACACGTTACACAAAGCATGCACCTTCCCCGAAGATGGAACATGGCTTGCCTTAATAGCGGGATAAAAAAAACGGCCATACACACAAAACTCCACTCCCTTTGTCGGGTAGATGGGATTAATACTTGCCTATCTATACAGGGAGTGTCCACAGGAGTATCAGTCTTCGTACGCAGAAGAAGAAAGAAGAAAGAGAAGAAAAGAAGAAAAAAAGAAAGAAGAAGAAGAAGAAGAAAATCGTTTCAAAGTCAAGTGACTGTAGGCGGAAACTAAAAACAAACTTAAAAGAAAAATTTCCATTCCGCCAAACGAATGAGACAAACTAATTACGAGACAAAACGCAACGCGTTTCAAACCTTGTTGGTCTTCTTCTGGCAAGACAAACAAGATTAAAAGACACTGAAAACGAAGAACGAGCAACTGCTTATCTCCACAGCCATTTGTGGCCCACTTGAGGAGCTTCTGTGTTTGTTCGTTCTTCGTTTTCATTATCTTTAATGGTGTCTGTCTTGATGAAGAAGACCAAGGAGGTCGAAACGCGTCGTGTTTTGTCTTGTAATTGTTTGTCTCTTTCGTTCGGCGGAATAATATTTTTTTTTTCTATTATTAAGGCGGCGGAACACATTTTTTTTTAAAGTCTTCAGGTTGGTCGTTTCTTTCCTTCTCCCTGTCTCCCCCTCCATCGGACCCTCCGTCATCCTGATTGTTTCTTCTCTGAACCATCACATTCTGTTGTCGCCTCCCCCCTCCACCCCCCATCCCCCTGCCTCGCGCTCCCCCCCCCCCCCCCCCCTAACTTCCATCCTCTCCTTCCTCGCTCTTTTTGCTGTCACTGTCATGATGTGCAAACTGTTTTAATTACCATCCCCACCCCTCTGTTCCACTCTCCTCCCCCCCCCCTCCCCCCCCCCCCCACCTTCCCCCACCCGCTCTGCACGAGCTTCTCCCTAGGACAATTCAAGTGTCATGGTCGAGAACTGGCAATGGAGGTCTGTTTAAGGTGGTAAAATACCGTGACAAATGTGCGCAAAACAGCTGGAGATATACAGAATGTCTCCTGTGCCTCCACATTTCTAGATCACAACAAAGCAAATCACATTAGTGGACTTGAAGAGAGAGAGAGAGAGAGAGAGAGAGAGAGAGAGAGAGAGAGAGAGAGACAGAGACAGAGAGAGAGAGAGAGAGACAGAGAGAGAGAGAGAGAGAGAGAGAGACGGTTTCTTAAATTGGTTTAATTGATTGAGAAGAATGTGGGTCGTGTATTGATTATGATCTTCGTAATCAAACGTGTTTTTCGCACCATACGTGAGTCCCTCCTCTGACATCATACATCTGTCAGCGACCTGTGACATTGTCTCACACAGTTATCGCCCCTGTGTCACCGTCCCGTCATGCACCATTGAGGTTCTGACATCGACTAGGGGCAGATCACTTCAGTCAGTGACCTGTGCCCAATGTTTCTCAGTTATCGTCCCTGTGTCGCCGTCTCGTCAGCAGCATTCAGGCCTTGACGTTAACCAGGGGCAGATAATTTCAGTCAGGAGGGGAAGGGGGAGGGGGGAGGTCCTTTTTTTATTTCAAAAGGTGACCAGACTGTTGCTCAATGGAAGAGCTCCGACAAGAAAAAAAAAAAGAGACAGAGATGATGCCACAAGATAAGGCAGAGCCTTGGGCAAGACACAGGACAGCTCGGCTCCCCCTCTCCCTCCCCTGCCTTGACAACACACAGCCTGGTGCCAGCCGCCCATGCCAGTTGATGAGCAAACCAGCCGACTCCCAGTCTCCAGTCCCCCTTATCCCCCCCCCCCCCCCCCCCCCCCCCCACACACACACACACACACAGTCCCCGGCTGCTGTACGTCAACAGGGCACCAACCTGAGGCTGCTTCAAAGCCCCGCCTGCCTCCTTTGATGCCTACCTTCAGCCTCCCCCCCCCCCCCCCCCCCGCCCCCCGCCTCACTGACCCTGAAGGTAAACACCACGCCCTTCCCCCCTTCCCCTCATCCCACCACTCCCCCCCCCTCCCCCCCCATCCACCTCCACTACCTTCGTCACGCTTTGATGCTGGCCACCCCACCCCCCCACCCCCACCCTCCCCTGCCCTCGTCACGGCTGAGTGGCGGTGTCCCACAGACGGGGCACCGAGACTGGAATGCCAGGACGCACGGGGGGAGAGGAGAATGCCTCACGTGCAATGTGGTCTGGACTGCTGACCGACCGTCCCTCCCTCCCTTCCAGTCAGTGGAAGCGGGGACCCACGACCTCAATCAGCCATGGCTTGGGCAGGAACTGAAGACACAACGACCCTGGTCATCCATATACAGGGGGTAAGGAGGGAGAGCAGGACAAGTGGAAAGAAAAGAAAAATAGATAGTAGTAGGTACAGGTAAGGAAGAGGGAGGAGAAAGAGTGTTGGTGGGATGGGGGGGGGGGGGTGGACAGGGCCAAGTGGGGAAAAAAATGGATATAGGGGTATAGGCGAGGAGAAGGAGGGTGGAGAGAAGGGTGGTGGGATTGGGCGTGGGGTGGACAGGGCAAGTGGAAAGAAAAGAAAAAAAATATAGGGTATATAGGGTATAGGCGAAGAAGGAGGGTGGGAGAGAAGGGTGGGGGATTGGGCGTGGGGTGGACAGGGCAGTGAGAAAGAAAAGAACATTAAAAAATGGAAATAGGGTATAGGCGAGGAGAGGGAGGGCGGGAGAAGGAGGGGTGGTGGGGGTGAGGCGTGGGGGTGGACAGGGCAGGTGGAAAGAAAAGAAAACAAAAAAATGATATAGGGTATTAGCGAGGAGAAGAGAGGAGGGAGGGTGGGGGAGGGGGGTGTGGTGAGAAGGGTGGTGAGAAGAAGGAAATTAGAAAGAGAAGAAGAAGTGGATAAAGAGGATAGGCGAGGAGAAGGAGGGGGAGGAAGGGGGGGGGGGGGAGAAGGGTGGTGGGGGACGGTATTAGGGGGGGGGGGGGGGGGGTGGATATAGAGTATTAGCGAGGAGAAGGAGGGTGGAAGAGCATGAGAGTGGAAAGAAAATGGGAAGAAGAAAAAAAAAAAGGAGAAATGTACAGTATAGTGGGGAGGGGAGGGGGATAGGGGAGGGGGATGGGAAGGCATGTGAAGTGGGGGAAAAAGGGTGAGAAAAAAAAAAAGCATGAGAAGTAGAGTATAGATGAGGAGGGATAACCAGGGTGTTTCTGTCAGAAAACAAGGGTGTCTGTTAGTTGTCAATAAACCAGGGTGATCAGTCTCAGTAACAGATCTGTCAGTAAACCAGGGTGTCTGTGTCAGCAAACCAGGGTGTCTCTGTCAGTAAACCAGGGTGTCTGTGTCAGCAAACCAGGGTGTTTCTGTCAGTAAACCAGGGTGTCTATTAGTTGTCAAAAAACCAGGTGTGTCTCTCAGTAAACCAGGGTGTCTGTCAGTAAACCAGGGTGTCTGTCAGTAAACCAGGGGTATCTCTGTCAATAAACCAGAGTGTTTGCCAGTAAACAGGGTGTCTCTATCAGTAAACCAGGGTGTCTCTGCCAGTAAACCAGGGTGTCTGTCAGTAACCAGGGTCTTGTGTCAGTAAACCAGGGTGTCTGTCAGTAAACCAGAGTGTCTGTGTCAGTAAACCAGGGTATCTGTGTCAGTAAACCAGGGTGTCTTTATCAGTAAACAGGGTGTCTGTGTCAGTAAACCAGGTGTCTGTGTCAGTAAACCAGAGTGTCTCCGTCAGTAAACCAGGGTGTCTGTCAGAAAAACAGGGTGTCTGTGTCAGTAAACCAGGGTGTCTGTCAGTAAACCAGGGTGTCTGTCAGTAAACCAGGGTGTCTCTGTGTCAGTAAACCAGGGTGTCTGTATCAGTAAACCAGGGTGTATGTGTCAGTAAACCAGGTGTCTGTTAGTAAACCAGGGTGTCTGTGTCAGTAAAACACAGTGTCTTTATCAGTAAACCAGTGTGTCTGTGTCAGTAAACCAGGGTGTCTGTCAGTAAACCAGGGTGTCTGTGTCAGTAAACCAGGTGTCTGTTAGTAAACCAGGTTGTCTGTGTCAGTAAACCAGGGTGTCTGTGTCAGTAAACCAGGGTGTGTCTCTCAGTAAATCAGGGTGTCTCTGTCAGTAAACCAGGGTGTTTTTTCTCAGTAAACCAGGATGTCTGTCAGTAAACCAGGGTGTCTGTCAGTAAACCAGGGTGTCTCTGTCAGTAAACCAGGGTGTCTGTCCATAAACCAGGGTGTGTCTGTTAGTAAACCAGGGTGTTCTGTCAGTAAACCAGGGTGTCTGTCAGTAAACCAGGGTGTCTGTCAGTAAACCAGGGTGTCTGTGTCAGTAAACAAGGGTGTTCTGTTAAACCAGGGTGTCAGTTAAAAACAGGTGTGTCTGTCAGTAAACCAGGGTGTTTCTGTCAGTAAACCAGAGTGTCTCTGTCAGTAAACCAGGGTGTTTCTATCAGTAAACCAGGGTGTCTGTGTCAGTAAACCAGGGTATCTGTGTCAGTAAACAGGGTGTCTCTATCAGTAAACCAGGGTGTCTGTGTCAGTAAACCAGGGTGTCTGTGTCAGTAAACCAGGGTGTCTGTGTCAGTAAACCAGGGTGTCTCTGTCAATAAAACAGGGTGTCTGTCAGTAACCCAGGCTGTCTCTGTCAGTAAACCAGGGTGTCTGTCAGAAACCAGGATGTCTCTGTCAGTTAAACAGGGTGTCTGTGTCAGTAAACCAGGGTGTTTCTGTCGGTAAACCAGGGTGTCTGTCAGTAAACCAGGGTGTCTGTCAGTAAACCAGGGTGCCTGTGTCAGTAAACCAGGGTGTCTGTGTCAGTAAACCAGGGTGTCTGTGTCAGTAAACCAGGGTGTCTGTGTCAGTAAACAAGTGTGCCTCTGTCAGTAAACCAGGGTGTTTCTGTCAGTAAACCTGGGTGTCTGTGTCAGTAAACCAGGGTGTCTGTGTCAGTAAACCAGGGTGTCTGTGTCAGTAAACCAGGGTGTGTCTGTCAGTAAACCAGGGTGTCTCTGTCAGTAAACCAGGGTGTCTCTTTCAGCAAACCAGCGTGTTTTTGTCAGTAAACCAGGGTGTCTTTGTCGGAAATCAGGGTGTCTCTGTCAGTAAACCAGGGTGTCTCTGTCAGTAAACCAGGGTGTCTCTGTCAGTAAACCAGGGTGTGTCTGTCAGTAAACCAGGGTGTCTCTGTCAGTAAACCAGGGTGTCTGTGTCAGTAAACCAGGGTGTCTGTGTCAGTAAACCAGGGTGTCTGTGTCAGTAAACCAGGGTGTCTCTGTCAGTAAACCAGGGTGTCTGTGTCAGTAAACCAGGGTGTCTGTGTCAGTAAACCAGGGTGTCTGTGTCAGTAACCAGGGTGTCTGTGTCAGTAAACCAGGGTGTCTGTGTCAGTAAACCAGGTGTCTGTAAGTAAACCAGGGTGTCTCTGTCAGTAAACCAGGGTGTCTTTCTCAGTAAACCAGGGTGTATGTCAGTAAACCAAGCTGTCTGTCAGGAAATCAGGGTGTCTGTGTCAGTAAACCAGGGTGTCTCTCAGTTCACTAAACCAGGGTGTCTGTGTCAGTAAACCAGGGTGTCTGTTAGTTATCAGAAAACAGGGGTGTCTGTCAGTAAACCAGGGTGTCTCTGTCAATAGACCAGGGTGTCTGTCAGTACACCAGGGTGTTTCTGTCAGTAAACCAGGTGTCTCTCCTTCAGTAAACCAGGGTGTCTGTCAGTAAACCAGGGTGTTTGTGTAAGTAAACCAGGGGTCTCTGTCAGTAAACCAGTGTGTCTGTCAGTAAACCAGGGTGTCTGTGTAAGTAAACCAGGGTGTCTGTCAGTAAACCAGGGTGTTTCTGTCAGTAAACCAGGGTGTCTGTCAGTAAACCAGGGTGTCTCCTTCAGTAAACCAGGGTGTCTGTCAGTAAACCAGGGTGTTTGTGTCAGTAAACCAGGGTGTCTGTGTCAGTAAACCAGGGTGTCTCTGTCAGTAAACCAGGGTGTCTTTGTCAGTAAACCAGGGTGTCTGTGTCAATAAACCAGGGTGTCTGGGTCAGTGCACCAGGGTTCTCTGTCAGTAAATCAGGATGTTTCTGTCAATAAACCAGGGTGTGTCTGTCAGTAAATCAGGGTGTCTCTGTCAGTACAACCAGGGTGTCTTTCTCAGGAAACCAGGATGTTCTGTCAGTAAACCAGGGTGTCTGTCAGTAAACCAGGGTGTCTCTGTCAGTAAACCAGGGTTACTCTGTCAGTAGTCCAGGGTGTCTTTGTCAGTAAACCCAGGGTGTCTGTGTCGGTAAACCAGGTGTCTCTGTCAATAAACCAGGGTGTCTATGTCAGTAAACCAGGGTGTCTCTGGCAGTAAACCACGGTATCTCTGTCAGTAAACCACGGTATCTCTGTCAGTAAACCAGGGTATCTCTGTCAGTAAACCAGGGTGTCTCTGTCAGTAAACTATTGTGTCTGTCAGTAAACCAGGGTGTCTCTGTCAGTTAACCAGGGTGTCTCTATCAGTAAACCAGGGTGTCTCTGTTAGTAAACCAGGGTGTCTCTGACAGTAAACCAGGGTGTCTGTGTCAATAAACCAGGGTGTCTCTGTCAATAAACCAGTGTGTCTCTGCCAGTAAACCAGTGTGTCTCTGCCAGTAAACCAGGCTGCCACTGGCAGCAGAAGATTGAGAAAATGCTAGAGAACAGACTGGTGGAAGGATGAAGACAGGAGAGAGAGAGAGAGAGAGAGAGAGAGAGAGAGAGAGAGAGAGAGAGAGAGAGAGAGAGAGAGAGAGAGAGAGAGAACGAACGAACTTTCATTTTACCACGGTAATGAGATAAGGAATACAAATGCTTTTTTTTCCACCCAGCCCTGGGGCAAAAGAAAAGAAAACAAATCAAAGAGAGAGAGAGAGGGGTGGGTGGGGGGGGAGAGAGCGGAGAGAGGGAGAGAAAGGGGTGGGGGGTAAAGAGATAGAGGAGAGAGAGAAGAGGGGGTGGCTGAGAGAGAGAGAGAGAAGAGAGAGAGAGAGAGAGAGAGAGAGAGAGAGAGAGTGAGTTGAGAGAGGGGAGAGAGGGACAGCGAGAGAGAGAGAGAGAGAGGAGAGAGAGAGACAGAGGGAGGTGGGGGGGTGGGGGAGGCAGAGACAGGGAGAGGGCCGAGAAACGTACAGAAGAAAGGTGTGTGGTGTGTGTGTGTGTGTGTGTGTGTGTGTGTGTGTGTGTGTGTGTGTGGTGTGTGTGTGTGAGAGAGAGAGAGAGAGAGAGAGAGGTGGGGGGGGGGAGGGGGGAGAGGGAGACA
>JADBJO010001995.1:215281-220281 GCA_016801955.1 Conus betulinus | reverse complement strand
AGTCAGTCAGACAGACAAACAGACAGACAGACAGACATCACAGACCAGACAGACAGACAGACAGACAGAGAGAGAGACAGAGAGAGAGAGAGACAGAGACCAGAGACAGAGACAGTGACACAGAAATACGGACAGACAGACAAACCGACAGAGAAAGAGATAGAGAAACTGACGAACGAAAGAATGGACTGACAGATAGTCAGACACAAACCGAGAGAGAGAGAGAGAGAGAGATAGAGAGAGAAGAGAGAGAGCGAGAGAGAGAGAGAGAGAGAGAGAGAGAGAGAGAGGCCCTTCAGCACATCTGTCTACACTAGATTACAGAAGCAGCAGATGCTATCTTCTGCATTTCTCCTCCCCCTAACAAGCTACAGTAACAAGACACACCACACCCACACCTACACACAATTCCTCTCTCTCCTCTCTCTCTCTCTCTCTCTCCTCTCTCTCTCACAGACCACCCACACAACACACCCACACACACACACACACACACACACACACCACACACACACACACACACACACACACACACAGACCACCTTCTCTCTCTCACTCTCTCACACACACACACACACACACACACACACACACACACACACACACACACCACACACACACCACACACACACACACACACACACACACACACACACACACCACACACACACACACACACACACACACACACACACACACACACACACACACCACTTCCTTCACACACACACATACACACACACCTACAGACCACCCTCCTTCCTCACACACACAGACCACCCTCCTTCCTCACCACACACATACACACACACACAGACCACCCTCCTTCCTCACACACACATACACACACACCTACAGACCACCCTCCTTCCTCACACACACACACCCTCCTTCCTCACACACACATAGACCACCCTCCTTCCTCACACACACATACACACACACCTACAGACCACCCTCCTTCCTCACACACACATACACACACACCTACAGACCACCCTCCTTCCTCACACACACATACACACACACACACACACACAGACCACCCTCCTTCCTCACACACACATACACACACACCTACAGACCACCCCTCCTTCCTCACACACACATACACACACACACACACAGACCGCCCTCCTTCCACACACACACACACACACACACACACACACACACACACACACACACACACACACACACACACACACATGAGCGCGCGCGCACATACGCGCGCGCGCTCACACACACACACTCACTCACTCACCACACACTCACTCACTCACTCACTCACTTACTCTCACACAAACACACACACACCACACACACACACACACACACACACACACACCACACACACACACACACACACACACACACACACACACACTAACACCCACGCAACCCCCCCCCCCCCCCCCCACCAACACACACACACACACACTTGCATGCACGCACCACACGCATGCACACACACACACACACACCACACACACACACACACACACACACACACACACACACACACACAACACACACACACACGCACGCACGCACACACGCACACACACACACACCACAACACACACACACACACACGCACGCACGCACGCATGCGCGCGCGCGCGCGCGTACACACACACACGCGCGCGCCCACAACGCATACACACACACGGGCGCGCGCGCGCCACACACCCACACACGTTAAAATACAAAGAAACAATGCTATTTAGGCTGATGATCACAATTTCAGTACACATTGAGAGAGAGAGAGAGAGAGAGGAGAGAGAGAGAGAGAGAGAGAGAGAGAGAGAGACAGACAGACAGACAGACAGACAGACAGACAGACAGAGAGACAGAGAGACAGAGACACAGAGAGAGAGAGAGAGACAGAGAGAAAAGGTGGGATAAGGGAAGACATGATTAAAAATGAAGTGATACAGACTCGAAGAGAGAGTGAGAGAGAGAGAGAGAGAGAGAGAGAGAGAGAGATAGAGAGAGAGAGAGAGAGAGAGAGAGAGAGAGAGAGAGAGTGGAGAGAGAGAGAAAGAGAGAGAGAGGGACAGAGAGAGAGAGAGAAAGAGAGAGATAAAAAGAGAGAGACGAGAGACAGAGAGATAAGAAAGAAGAGAGACGGATGAGAGAGAGAAAGAAGAAAGAAATAGAGAGAGAAAGAGAGAGAAAGAGAAAGAGAGAGAGAGAGAAGAAGAGAGAGAGAGAGGAGAGAGAAACAGAGAGAGAAGCAGAGAGAGAGAGAGAGAGAGAGGGGGGGGGGGGGTCAGAGTAAGCACTGACTCATTAGCGGAGAGGAACAGTGGAAGCAGAGACAGGCTGGCATTGCGCAGCCCATCCACACACCCCCTCTCCGCCTGTCCTCACCGGCCAAATGGCACGGTCCTCGACCACACAGGGGGAAAGGCTGCCTCACTGGGGGATGGGGGGGGGGGGGGGGGGAGGGGGTGGGGGTAGGGGTATGTTTGTGGGGGGAGGGGGGGTGGGAGGGTATGTGGTGTGTGGGGGTGGGATGCGGGGTTTGTTTGGGGAGGACTTTGGTGGTGGGAAAAGGGGCGGGGGCTGATGTGGGAAGGTGGGTGTGTGTGTTTGGAGGGTGTGTGTGTGTGTGTGTTGCGTGTGTGTGTGTGTTGTGTGTGTGTGTGTGTGTGTGTGTGTGTGTGTGTGTGTGTGTGTGTGTGTGTGTGTGTGTGTGGTGTGTGTGTGTGTGTGTGTGTGTGTGTGCGTGCGTGCGTGCGTTTTGTGTGTGTGTGTGTGTGTGTGTGTGTGTGTGTGTGTGCGAGTGTGTGTATGTGTGTGTGTGTGTGTGTGTGTGGTGTGTGTGTGCGAGTGTGTGTGTGTGGTGTGTGTGTGTGTGTGTGTGGTGTGTGTGTGTGTGTGTGTGTGTGTGTGCGTATATGTGTGTGTTTGCGCGCGCGCGCGTGTGTGCGTATGTATGTGTGTGTGCGTGTGTGCGTGGCGTGCGTGCGTGCGTGCGTGCGTGCGTGCGTGCGTGCGTGCGTGCGTGCGTGTGTGTGTGTGTGTGTGTGTGTGTGTGTGTGTGTGTGTGTGTGTGTGTGTGATAACTCTCTCTTCTCTCTCGCTCACCTTGCTTATTAAACTAAATTTACTAGCGGCATGCGCTACACCTGATGTTTATTGTTGTTTTTCATATGGACAAAAAAAGCTATATCAATAGCGTTACATAATGGGTTTTGCCATAGCCTTATGGTGCTCGTTTTGTGGGGCATGATACAATGGTATATCTGTACGTTTACTCCTTTATGAGGAACTAAGGCCTGTATGAATGAACTTCTCTCTCTCTCTCTCTCTCTGTTAATCTTCCTCTCTCTCTCCTCTCTCTCTCTCCTCCTCTCCTCTCTCTCTCTCTCTCTCTCTCTCTCTCTCTCTCTCTCTCCCCCTCTCTGTCTCTCTTATGCTCTCTGCTCTCTCTCCCCTTCCTCTCTCCCCTCTCCCCCCATCTCTCTTCGTCTCGTACAATTGCTTCTTGCATTTTGCTTCTCTACTCGTGCATTATTTTTTTTTTTTCTTACTACATATATGTTTTTTTTCCCTTGCTCAGAGGGCTGGATATAAAATAGAGTATTTATGCTTAATCCTTAACCCCGCGTAAAATAAGAATTCTCTCTCTCTCCCTCTCTCTCTCTTCTCTCTCTCTCTCTCCTCTCGTCCTCTCTCTCCTCTCTCCTCCGTTCCAAGTCCCACTCGCGCCTCTCTCTCGCCTCTCTCTCTCTCCTCGTATCTCTCTCTCTCAGCTCTGTTAAATCATTTTCACACCACAATGCCAGGGTAATTTTCTGGAAGAACAATCTTGTGATGCAATATTTCCTTTCATATAATTTTCAGTATCTGCACCGAGCGCGTGTGTGTTCTCTACCTTTGTTCTTGACCCTCATTGCAGATAGGTCGGTGGCCCTTTGCAGTTTTTTAAACTACTTGAGTTGAGTTGATGTTCGTGAGTTGAGTTGAGTTGAGTTCTGAGTTGAGTTTCTCGTCCCTGAGTCTGTGTGTCTCTCTCCCTCTCTCCCTCCCTCTCTCCTCTCTCTCTCTCTCTCTCTCTCTCTCTCACTCTCTCTCGCATCTCGTCTCCTCTCTCTCTCTCTCTCTCTCTCCTGTTTTAACAATCTATCATCTTCCGTTCCTTCCATGCTGACATTATTATCAATATCCGCTCATCCCGGTTTTCCCTCACAGAGCCACATCCATTTGTCCTGTGGCAACCCCGGCACCGCACTCCACAGAACGCAAGCAGTATCAGGTCGTCCTCAGACACCCCACCGTGGAAGATCCTGCACTGACCCGCCGCCTGGCTTAAGGCTGTGTCAGGCCAATTGACATAGGCTAGAACGCCAAGGCTACATCAAAATGTTGTCATGCTCTGCGTAGTTATGCAGGGCTTGTCTTCAATTGTGACAAGCTCCTAGCATACCGTTATCAGTCTCCCAAATCCCCCGATGTCGGAGTGTGGCTGCCCATATGGCGGGGTAATCAAAAACGGTCACACACACGTAATGTTCTCATCCCCAGCTGATGCATTTGTACCATAGTGTTCAAGTACTTCGGCTATTTGGATGATCCCTGGAGTCTTTTAGCCAGGGTACGACAACAACAAAAACAACTGCACTGACTTCTGCGCTGGTTTGGGTGGTGGTCAATGGTGCCTGTTCTGGTCCTGCGGACGCCTTAACGACAGTCCCCATGACATGGCCAGCACTGACGCCTTTGACACAGCTCCCCATGGACATGGGGCATGGACACAGACAAGAGAATAGAGAAAGCTGAGGGTCACCATCAGAGCAGGACAGTAAGAACCACAGAATGAAACGTTTTATGATGATGAATGAGGATCTTGATGACGAAGATGGTGCTGCTGCCTGCGGAATTCATTACTGGTCCTACACTGTATGTCAGGGATGTGTTCCTACGCTTCTATTCACGATATATCCCAGCATCGACCGGACCCGAGAACTACGGATACCTGCAGTGTCTAG
>JADBJO010001995.1:182781-207781 GCA_016801955.1 Conus betulinus | reverse complement strand
CTTGACAAAAGCATGCATATTTCGGGCCGTTTCGGTACAGGGGAGGGAGGGGGGTCCCTCGGAGTTAACATTGGTTTCTGACTCCATTTCCCATACAGTCCTTCAAATGAGACCACAAACCGAGGTTCCGTGTGTGAACGCACGCATTACATCTTGCACACACGTAAAATCCCATCACCAGCTTTCGGAAGAGAAGGCCAGTTTGGCCGTTGGTATGTATGACACGTTACACATAGCATGCACCCTGCGTAAAAAAAGAAAAGAATGAAGGAAGTAAGGAAATTGAGTGATCGATATTGAACGATAGGGACTGGATGACACGGGAAACGACTGAATGAAGCGCCAGCTGGCAGCTCTTCAGGCGGCGGCACTACCCAGGTAGGCAGCCCGTTCTGTAGACGAGCGTGGGTTGTAAAGCGCTTAGAGCTTGGTCTCTAGCCGAGAATAGGCGCTATACAAGTATTCATTATAATAATAATAATAATGTATACATAATCATCAAATACAGACAACAACAAAAAGGAGGGGTGGGGGTGGGGGTGGGGATCAGGACAGAAGAGGATGGGGGTGAGTGTGTAGGATGGGGCAGGGGTTGGGAAGAAACAACGTGGCTGGAAACAGTGACTACATGCCGACGTTTGCGCAGTTAGATTGTTTTTTTTAGAATTTGTATTGTGTCTGATTGTCCTCGTTTTCTTTCATAATGTTCATCAAGGTACAAGTCACATGGTTCCAAACAGACAGATTAAGATCAAAGGAATGGGACTATTTGGGGGAGACCACCCAGCTCTAGGAATAATAGAGTCACGGGTGAATGAGAAGCCCTGAAACGTGACGTAGTTGAAGATTGTGAAGATTGTGAATGATGTGAGTGAACTGTAGAAATTAAGAAAGAAAGAGTGAAATAACTGGTGGGTAGGTGGGTGGGTGGGCGGTGTAAGAGGATTCTTCTGATCAGTGATCAGTGTATTATCAAACGCTGGCTCAAACTTATGCTTGGCCTCAAAACGCTTACATGGATTATATAGTGATGTGGTAGGAAATCCTAACTGCGGCGTGTGGCCACTAATCCCAGCGCTGGCACAGAGCCTCTCAGAGAGGTCTGAGGCGAGACTCGGAACATGCTCGTTGCTACAGCAACATAACGGCTGTTTACTGCAAGCTTTCTTACTGCCACACGCCGCAATTATTAGGATTTTGCACCGGATGACTGTATGATCCACGTAGACGTTAGAGACACCGCCTCAATTTGACATTAGACCACACTGATAACAGCCGAACATTATTAGGAACTGATGCACCGGATTAGACTGATGTCGAACTGATAACAGACCGAACATTAGACTGATGTTAAACTGATAACAGACCGAACATTAGACTGATGTTAAACTGATAACAGACCGAACATTAGACTGATGTCAAACTGATAACAGACCGAACATTAGACTGATGTTAAACTGATAACAGACCGAACATTAGACTGATGTTAAACTGATAACAGACCGAACATTAGACTGATGTTAAACTGATAACAGACCGAACATTAGACTGATGTTAAACTGATAACAGACCGAACATTAGACTGATGTCAAACTGATAACAGACCGAACATTAGACTGATGTTAAACTGATAACAGACCGAACATTAGACTGATGTTAAACTGATAACAGACCGAACATTAGACTGATGTTAAACTGATAACAGACCGAACATTAGACTGATGTTAAACTGATAACAGACCAAATGAAACAGCCCCAGCCCCAAACCCTTTCATTCATTTGTCAGGAATCTCTTCCGATGACGTCATCCACAGTCTAGAAATGGTTAAGCTGTTCCTAACCTGACCTAACATTGCAGGCCCTGGCAGTCACCAATGACCCCATCTATGCGCCAGGTGGTCTTTCCAAATAGTCCAATTTCTGTCACTTTAATCCGTCAGTTTTGTCCCCCCTGGTATGCACCTTGATGGGGATATGAAAAAAAAAACAAAAAAAACGAGAATCAATCAGCAGACAGAATAAAATTCCCCAAGCAATCCAGTTGTGCCAGTCTAGAAACACCAGACTTCTTATGCGAGGCCTTAGCAAATTAATTTTTGGCATGCAACCTGCAAGCAGCTTTTCTGTAACGTTATTGAAGAAATAATGCCCACATGAACATCTCCAATCAATTTCAAGCTCAAAGACAGTTCTACCCGGTTCAATGGAGGGTGGACATGTATCTCACCATGACTCATTGTCCAAAAACATTCCACAGGGTACAGTTGAGGGTTGACATGTATCTCTCCATAACTCCCTGTCCAAGACCATTCTTCGGGGGTACAGTGGAGGGTGGACATGTATCTCCCCAAGACTCCCTGTCCAAGACCATCCTACAGGGTACAATGGAGGATGGACATGTATCTCTCCATGATTTCTCGTCCAAGACCATTCTTCAGGGTACAATGGAGGGTGGACATGTATCTCTCCATGACTCCTCGTCCAAGACCATTCTTCAGGGTACGATGGAGGGTGGACATGTATCTCCCCGTGACTCCCTGTTCAAGACCATTCTTCAGGCTACGATGGAGGGTGGACAGTATCTCCCCATGACTCTCTGTCCATTACCATTCCAGAGGGTGCAGTGAAAACAAGGGGACGCCAAAGAGACATACTGTAGATGCTCTGGGAGTAGTGACATGTAGCTGCTCATCAGTAGAGAGAGAGAGAGCGAGAGAGAGAGAGAGAGAGAGAGAGAGAGAGAGAGAGAGAGAGAGAGAGAGAGAGAGAGAGTTTTCTGGTTCATAAAGTCAAAGAGTCTGGCATAGCACCTGTACAATAACGACCCAATGGTGATGATGACGACGACGATGAAGACGACGACGACGACGACGACGAAGATGATGATGATGATGATGATGATGATGATGATGATGATGATGATGATGATGATGATGATGATGATGATGATGATGATGATGACGACGACGACGACGACTACGACGATAATAATGATGATATGGTGTAAATATTCTCAAACAAGCCGATCTTATGCCATACTCATCAAATGACATGGTATCTTCTCCCTACACATCCCACCCCCTTCTCTCTGTCTGTCTGTCTCTGTCTGCGTGTCTGTCTCTCAACAAGTCACAGAACAAATCCCTCAACACACCAGTACTGTGGAGGAGACCTAAAGAGAGAAAAACGAACAAACAAATACACGACGAAACCGTCAGCAGCAGATGACTAACAAACCTATGAATACCCACTTTGATTTCGGTTTCTGGAAGAGAGAGAGGAAACCGAACAAACGGTTGTAGCGATTTGTCAAACGTAACGTGCGTACCACGTTTCCCAAACGGCCGAAACACAACACCCATTCTAACTGGCACACACTGGAGAAACGACGTTTTTTACAACTTGTTCAATGTAATCGACACAGACAGTTAGAGACAAACCACTTGGAGGTACAGGCTTAATTAGTCTAAATCCATGTTAGTTTAAAATGTCCGCCGCCATTCCTCCACAGCGGGCCGGCTTCACCCCAATGGATTCCTGGGAAAGCCCAGGACGACTTTAACAACTTCAACCCCTCAAAATGTTCAAGTGCTACAGCGGTTTTCGTACGTTGAATTTCTGGGCTCTTGTGGGAGCTTGAGATGCCAGAGGACTAGCTGGAAGAGCGCTCTGCGGTCTGGTATGCCAGTGCCGCTTCCCGCAAGAAGACTCCCGCGACCTCGTCTTCAGCGCCGCCTGTCGGGTTTTGTCAGCAATGGGAAGCAACCCAAGTCAAATCAAATGGCACGTGACACTCCCAACGGGCCACGTGGTTTACACCAAGCCTCATTCCCACCACGATGAAAACGAGACTTCCTGCGGCGCATGCTCCTTGGCTTGACATTTGACATCTTTAAAGTTAATTAGCTTGACCTGACAGTCAAGACGCCATTGCTAGCAGGCGGAGTGAAACATTCGCTGGAGAAAAAAGGGAGTTACTTTTTCTTGTATCTCTCTCTCTCTCTCTCTCTCTCTCTCTCTCTGAATGTATTTTTGTCTGTCTGTCTGTCTTCTTGCCTCTCTCTCTCTCTCTCTCTCTCTCTCTGTGTCTCTGTCTCTCTCTGTCTCTGTGTCGGCCTGTCTGTCTCTCTGTCTGACTGTCTTTTTGTCCGTCTGTTTGTCGATCTATCTGTCTGTCTGTTTCTCTCTCTGTCTCTCTGTCTGTCTATCCATCTGTCTGTCTGTCTGTCTCTCTCTCTCCAGTATGAGGGTGTGGTATGGTAGACAAACATTTTATCGTCTTCAGTTGCAAAAGCTGTGTGCAAGTGAGAAAAAAAGAACAGCCCAGAAATCAACACCTTGTTTAAACGAAACAAACTACTACAAACAGCTCTGAAAGCACTAAATTGTTGAATGAATACTAAAAGATACGAACAGCTAAAAAAACACTTCACTGCTGCTGAATGAAAATCCCCAAAAGCTATGAACAGCTCAGCAAACAATATATTGTTGAATGGATTAAAAAAAAAGAGATATAAACAGCTTTACAAACATTACTTCGTTGAATAAGATAAAGCTACATTGCTGGGTGCGAAAAAAAAGCCATGGACAACTAAGAAAACACAACAATGTTGGACACACAAAAATGACTATTAACAGCCCAGAAAATGTTACACCGTAAAATATCGAAAAAATCTATGAAAAACGGAGAAAACACTACACTTTTGAACAAAAATGCTACGAATAGGCCAGAAAACATTTTAGTTTGAATACTAAACGATGTTATGCACTGCTCAGAAAACACTACATTATGGATATACCCTTCCTCTTTCCATACCCCACGTTCCTAAAAACGAACGCTGTGAACAAATGGCGAAACATTACGTTGCTGGATTTAAACAGATCATCAACCTACCGGTAAAGCACTACCTTGTTGGATTTTCAAAATGATGTAAACAGGAACCTCTAGACTGCTGTACACTTAAAAATGCCCTGACCAACTGGGGAAACACAACATCACTAATGACATAAAAATGCCATGAACTACTGAGAAACATGACATTGTTGAATAAAACAGGTTATGATTAGCTAAGAAAACACTGCATCGTCGTAGTAAAAGTAAGTAAAACGAACAGCGTAAAACACTGTATTTTTTGGTTTCAAAAGCGAGGTGGTTGCAAACAGAAACTGAAACAATTTGTAAAAGGGATTTAAGGTAACTCCGCCGGTTAACATGGGCAAACAAATTACACGACAAAACACGACGCGTTTCGACCTCGTAGGTCTTCTTCAGGCAAGATAACATTCAGGACAATGAAAACGAACAAAAAATCACTTTTCTCCTCAAATTCGGCGCAGGATGATGGGCGTATGTGTGTGTGTGAGTGAGTGAGTGAGTTCTTTGATTTAGAGTCTGTGTTCACACTTGGTGATATTAGACTTGGAAAAAAAAAAAAGAAGCGAGGGGGAAGGGAGCGTTTATAAAAATCTATTAATTTAGTGCATGGAAAGCACTTTTTCTATTTGCACAATTTCTGGTTTGTGGGTTATTGTTTTGATAAAATCATGTACAGTCACATCCACGTTTGATTCTTTATATGATGAAGTTAATATTAAACAATGAAAAAGAATAATTATGGTCCTCTGGGCTTGAACAATCGCATGCTACATTTTGGGAAAATTGGTTTTTTTCCACGAATTCAGTCGAAGCTTGTATATGAAAGATAAAAAAAATATCGTGGACATGATAAGATTTCATATTTCTCTGGAAGGTGTTCACTGTTCACACATGTTTCTAACAGCGTATTAATTTCTTGAACGTCAAGTTTTAAATTACTCTCAGGTGTTTTTCTTAACGCACCATCTCTAGCTAATTTATCTGCTGTTTCATTACCGGATATGCCACAGTGTGATGGAATCCAACAAAAGATACCCTAATTCCCTTCAACATAATGACATGTATATCATCTTATTTTAAAAAGTAGATTTTTTCTTATGTTTGGTTCCCAGTTTTGCAAGCTATATAGAACTGACTTGGAACCAACGCAGAAAAGTATATTATAGACGGCAGTGTTATTGTCACACATAAAAATCAACGCCATGAGAATAGCATACAGTTCTGCCGTAAATATAGAGAACCCTTTCCCAAGAGAAATGGATCCAGGAATCTTCAGCTAGGGAATCACAAAACCGGACCCTATATATAAGTCTGAAATCGAATCATATGTAAAAATCTTCAAATGATTTAGTTACACGGTTTCAATGTGTTCTTTTGCTTCACATGACAGAATATTAATGCTATCAACCTTCTTCGTGTCAGTGTAATCTATATCAAATTTAGCTTGGATGTGCTCCCAATGAGGTATGCTTGAAACTACTGGCACATCTGAAATACTTAATATATCAATGTAACTCTTTTTAAATATTCATTTTATAGTCCTTAACAGGCTGGTGAGAGGTAAAGTGTTGAGCCCTTTTAGCATAGTCCTTTTCGGAATTTACTAATATATCAGGTTTGACACTTTTCGTTGGTCAGACAGTGGCAGTAAGTTTGCTTCTTAATAAGTATTTAACGAATTTGTGTGTACAGGAACACCAAGTGCTACCTTTCCAGTTTTACTGTCTATTGACTGCAGTTTCGTCAACAGAGTTTCTGGGACACTGAAATAAACCTCTTGCCCGTAAATACACTTCGATCAAACTAAGCTAATAGCTAAATGAAATAGAGTTTTGGTATTTTGACCCCATGGGTGTACATTGATTATTTGTTAGTAGATTTAGCCTTTGTCTTGCGCCACTTACGAATTTCTCAATGTACAACCGCCAGTTTAATTTACTGGTTAAGGTCACACACACAGAAATTTTACATTTTGTGAATATGCTAGTATTTTCTCACTGAACACTAGCTGAGACAAATATTTATGATTTTACCTCATTATTAAAAAGAACTAATTGTGTTTTTTCTCTCCAGACAATGGAAGCCCGTTTTCAGTCATATATTGGTTATTTTATCTATTTCCAGCTGATATACTTTTTTAACATAATTTATTGTTCTCTTTTTTGTGTGTGTGCTTTCTAATACTGGTATTCAACCAAATCGCTAGATCATCAGCATATTGTACTAAATATATATTATTGGATATTATCTTTGGAAGGTCGGGAATAAGTAAAGTGAATAAGATAGGTGCTATGACGGAACCTTGTGGAATTCCTATGTTAATGTCTTTAAAAGAAAAATAGATTTTGCCTATTTTTGTGGAGATAGATTTTCCACTTAAAAGCATCTTATATACTGACATAATAATCCACTTATTTTAATATTCTTTAACTTGTCAAGCAGACGTGCATGCCAAACACTGTCATATGCTTTTTTTTTAGGTCGAAAAAAAAACCTAATGTGGTTTTTCGTCGCGCAAATTGTATTCTAATGTGGATTGTAATCTTTATAAGATAATCTAGCACGTGCGTGCGTGTGGGTGAGTATGTGTGTGTGTGTGTGTGGTGTGTGTGTGTGTGTGTGTGTGTGTGTGTGTGTGTGTGTGCGTGCGGTGTGTGCGTGCGTGTGTGCGTGCGTGCATGCATGCATGCGTGCGTGCGAGCGTGCATGTGTGTGTGTATGTGTGTGTGGTGTGTGTGTGTGTGTGTGTGTGTGTGTATGTGTGTCTGTGTGTGTGTGTGTGTGTGTGTGTGTGTGTGTGTGTGTGTGTGTGTGTGTGTGTGTGTGTGTGTGTGTTATGCGTGTGTTTGTGTGTTATGCGTGTGCTTGTGTGCGCATGTATGTGTGTGTTATGCGTGTGTGTGCGTGCGTGCGTGCGAGCGTGCGTACGTGTGTGTGTGTGTGTGTGTGTGTGTGTGTGTGTGTGTGTGTGTGTGTGTGTGTGTGTGTGTGTGTCTGTCTGTCTGTGTGATCAAAGCCAGCCCGGCACCAGGCGGATGAGGTGAGGGGAATAATGGCATCGTGCGTAGCTCTGACATTAACACCACACAGACAGGCGGATCCCGGTGCAGAGCCCTTCATAGTACTCCGCTCCGTGTGGCCATCGAGGACTGGCAGCAGGGACACTCTTTGATCAGTCAGCAGTTGTGAAACATGCCTGGTGGGCTTCCGCGGCATTCTTCACTTTATACCTTGCTCTTTCTTTCCGTCTTCATCTCATTCCTCTCTTTCTTCTTTCTGTGCTCATTTGTTTTCTTCTGTCTGTGTGGATGCCCACAAACTGAGAGAGAGAGAGAGAGAGAGAGAGAGAGAGAGAGAGAGAGAGAGAGAGAGAGAGAGAGAGAGAATGAGACAGACAGACAGACAGACAGATAGACAGACAGACAGAGAGAGAGAGAGAGGCTGACAGACTGACAGATAGGCAGAGGCAGAGACGGGGACAGACAGACAGACAGACAGGGTCACAGAGAGAGAGAGAGAGAGAGAGAGAGAGAGAGAGAGAGAGAGAGAGAGAGAGAGAGACACAGAGAGAGAGAGAGAGAGAGGCGGAAGGAGGAAGAAATGGAAGAAGGAAAGAAGTGAGAAAGGTAGAAAGGAAGGAAAGGAGGGAAGAAGAGAGGGAGGGAGGGAGGGAGAGAGGGGGAAGAGTGTAAAGGATAACCGGACGAAAATGCGAGAAAAACAAGAGGGTGGACATGTTTCTCAACAAAAAATCTTAACTCCGTTCCGCAGTGTACAGTTGGAGGTAGACACGTAGGTCACCATGATTTTCAATCCTGTCCATGAGGTCGTTTTACAACATAACATATCCAATTTGACGGCGTTTTTAATTGCTATGACCCTGCCATTAGAACACGTTCTGCAATAAAGTCAATATCACAGGATGTTTAACATCAGGACGTTTTTACGGTGTATCCAATTAGTATCCCTTCCCAATGGTCAGACACAACGCAATCATGTACATGGAGAGAAAGTCATGAATTCTTGATCATACGCACCTGTTCTCAAGGTCATACATCTGTCCTCATGGTCACACACATCTGTCCTCATGGTCACACACATCTGTCCTCATGGTCACACACATCTGTCCTCATGGTCACACACCTTTCCTCATGGTCACACACATCAGACCTCATAGTCATACATCTGTCCTCATGGTCACACACCTGTCCTCATGTTTACACACATCTGTCCTCATGGTCACACACATCTGTCCTCATGGTACACACATCTGTCCTCATGGTCACACACCTGTCCTCATGGTCACACACATCAGACCTCATAGTCATACATCTGTCCTCATGGTCACACACCTGTCCTCATGTTCACACACATCTGTCCTCATGGTCACACACACAACTGTCCTCATGGTCACACACATCTGTCCTCATGGTCACACACATCTGTCCTCATGGTCACACACACATCTGTCCTCATGGTCACACACATCTGTGTTTCATGGTCACACACATCTGTCCTCATCATCACACTCTGTCCTCATGGTCACACAATCTGTCCTCATGGTGACACAATCTGTCCTCATGGTCACACACATCTGTCTGTCCTCATGGTCACACACATCTGTCCTCATGGTCACACACATCTGTCCTCATGGTGACACAATCTGTCCTCATGGTCACACACATCTGTCCTCATGGTCATCACACATCTGTCATGGTGGTCACACAATCTGTCCTCATGGTCACACACATCTGTCCTCATGGTCACACACATCTGTCCTCATCATCACATCTGTCATGGTGACACAATCTGTCCTCATGGTGACACACATCTGTCATGGTCACACACATCTGTCCTCATAGTCATACACACTTGTCCTAATGGTCACACATCTATCCTCATGGTCATACACATCTGTCCTCATGGTCACACACATCTATCCTCATCATCACACATCTATCCTCATGGTCACACATCTGTCCTCATGGTCACACACATCTGTCCTCATGGTGACACAATCTGTCCTCATGGTGACACACATCTGCCTTCATGGTGACACATCTGTCCTTATGGTCACACATCTGTCTTCAAAGTCACACACACTCATCTGCCCTCATTGTCACTCATCTGTCCTCAAGGCCACACACAACTCTTCTCATGGTCACTGTGACGAGAGTTGGGGGTGGGTCGGTGTGTCCTCTACGGGAAGGACTTGGGATATTTTCTCTACTAGAGTTATGTTGAAATTTCACCTCCACCCTCTCTTACCTGTGATGGAAGGAGCAACTTTCCGGCACTAGTCATCAACAGAACATTTTTTTTTCTCGGGACTGTTAAAATACTCAATAGTGGCTCAGGGATAAGTTTCCTTAGGCTTGTAATCTTAAAAGTACTTGTAGCTCTTAGAGAAAGATTAGAGAGAAGTTGAAAAACATTCGATACTGATTGAACTACACACAACTGACGCAAAGTAAGTATACGTTCACGCATCAACTTTGCCTGTTTACGCAAGGGTGAATTATTTTAAGTTAAGTAGCTGAGAGTCTGGCTTGTTGAGTTCACACACTTTCCCTCTATCTTTCAGAGAAAGTGTGAGATCTCAGCCAACAAAGGATTAGATATAGTCTAGCATAAACATATCTGCCATAATTATCAATCTCCACTTTTGTGTAGATGTTGAGTGGAGTTTACAAAAGGGTAGGAGACAGTAATACAATGCTAAACAATTTTAGTCAAATAACTCTTCAGTTTTTTCTTATGAATTAAATTACAGTAACTTGGAATACACTTAGCCAAGTACACATGTGGTGTAGACTTAGAGTCACACACTACAAAGCATTCCAACAATCACCCGTATTCATCAAATCAACTTAAAAGTTTTCACATAGTGCAGGCATACGATCATCAAAATTTATCATTCAGTTATCTTCTTAATAGATCAAATTGCCAACTGGCAAAAGTCAGATTGCACACAAAGAATGGTGGTCAGATTGTTAACAGAGAATCTTAACCAAGATCTACAGGTGGTCTGAAGAATCAATGAATGGGGGGGGGGGGGGGGGGGGGGGGGGGGGGGGGGGGGGCGCAGTTTCCCTTTTTATATATGCTAACTGTCAAGTCCATTGACTGTGTGCCACTCAAGACAAAGAAAAGGGAGGGGGGGGGGGGGTTGTCATCCCCACCTCTTATCGTGGAATGGACCAGATTTGAGAGCCTAAATCAACGAATGCTATCTGACCAAGCGTGGTTTTAACATAACTGCCTCATTTGCTGGGCCCAACACATGACTGTCTGCATGTGGGTGGTGAATATTGGGGGGGGGGGGGGGGGGGGTGAGGAGAGGAATGAGGGGGGGGCTTGTCTCTGATCTAGTGGAGAGAGGAGGGGGCATTCCTGAGTGAAGTGAGTGAAGTGAGCAATTCCTGTACTGGCGAACTGACATAATCTTTTTTTGCCAGTGTTGTCGTAGCGGCTGTCGGCTGGTTTCAAAGAGCGTTTCCGACAGACGGCGGGGAGATGAGGGCAATAGAGACGGGTGACTTAGTTACAAAAGTGGTTTAAAACTTTCCTCGTGACGCTTGCTGTACAGCAGGGAGAGAAGAGGGTGGGTGGGGGTGGGCGTGTGTGTTTGTACAGTTTGTACAGGAGGGTGGTTGGAACCAGTTGGGTGGAGTAGTCAAGTGACTTGACACAGTCACACATCTGTCCTCATGGTCACAATCTCTCCTCATGGTCACACACATCTGTCCTCATGGTCACACACACTGTCTGTCCTCATGGTCACACACATCTGTCCTCATGGTCACAATCTGTTCTCATGGTCACACACATCTGTCCTCATGGTCACACACATCTGTCCTCATGGTCACACACATCTGTCCTCTCATGGTCACACACATCTGTCCTCATGGTCACAATCTGTTCTCATGGTCACACACATCTGTCCTCATGGTCACACACATCTGTCCTCATGGTCACACATCTATCCTCATGGTCACTTCAACACATCTGTCCTCATAGTCACACATACACATCTGTCCTCATGGTCACACACATCTGTCTTCATAGTCACACACATCTGTCTTCATAGTCACACACACATCTGTCCACATGGTCACACTCATCTGTCCTCATGGTCACAATCTGTCCTCATGGTCACTTGAACACATCTGTCCTCATGGTCACACACATACACATCTGTCCTCATGGTCACACACATCAGTCTTCATGGTCACACACATCTGTCCTTATCATCACACATCTGCCCTCATGGTCACACACATCTGTTCTCATGGCCACACACCAGTCTTCATGGTCACACACATCTGTCCTCATGGTCCACACATCTATCCATATGGTCCCACACACCTGTCCTTATGGTCACACACCTGTCCTCATGGTCACACACCTGTCCTTATGGTTACACATCTATCCTTATGGTCACACACCTGTCCTCATAGTCACACACTTGTCCTCATGGTCACACACCTGTCCTTATGGTCACACACCTGTCCCATGGTCACACACCTGTCCTTATGGTTACACATCTGTCCTTATGGTCACACATCTGTCTTCATGGTCACACACCTGTCCTCATGGTCACACATCTGTCATCAATTTCACACACATCTGTCCTTGTGGTTACACGCACTTGCCCTCAAGGTTATACGCCTGTCCTCATGGTAATACACATCTGCCCTCTTGGTCACGCACCTGACCTCATGGTCACACATATCTGTCCTCATGGTCACACACATCTGTCCTCATGGTCACACACATCTGTCCTCATGGTCATACACATCTGTCCTCATGGTCACACACATCTGTCCTCATGGTCACACACTGTCTGGTCCTCATGGTCACATGTATCTGTCCCATGGTTACAGAACAGTCATCAGAGGGGGTGTACGTACAAAGTCCCACCATAGAGGAGTGTGTATGTAAGAAGTCCACACAATAGAGGGTGTATGTAAAAAGTCCCACAAAAAGGGTGTATGTAAAAAGTCCGCAATAGAGGGGGTGTATATGAAAGAAGTCTACAAATTAGGGGTGTATGTAAGAAATCCACAATAGAGTGGGTGTATGTAGGAAGTCCACAATAGAGGGGTGTATGTAACAAGTCCAAAATAGAATGGATGTATGTAGGAAGTCCACAAGAGGTGTGCATGTAAGAACTCACAATAGAAGGGGTGTATGTAAGAAGTCCACAATAGAGTGGATGTATGTAAGAAGTCCACAATAGAGGGGTGCATGTAAGAAGCCCCACATAGAGGGGGTGTATGTAACAAGTCCACAATAGATGGGGGGGGGGGGGGGGGGTATGTACGAAGTCCCACAATAGAGGGGTGTATGTAAGAAGTCCACAATAGAGGGGTGTATGTAAGAAGTCCACAATAGAGGCGTTTATGTAAGAAGTCCACAATAGAGGGGTGTATGTAAGAAGTCCACAATAGAGGGGTGTATGTAAGAAGTCCACAATAGAAGGGGTGTATGTAAGAAGTCCACAATAGCGGGATGTCCGTGAGAAGTCCCACAATACAGGGGGTGTATGAAAGAAGTCCCACAAAAGACGGGTTGTATAAAGAAGTCTGATAATAGAAGTCTCAGAACAAACGGTATGTATGCGAGAATCCCTACAATAGACGGGATCTATGTGAGAAGCGGAAATTCACGTAACAAAAAAAAGGTGTGTATGTGAGAAGGCCTACAATACACGGGATCTATGTAAGAAGCGAGAGTCTCGGAACAAAAAAGGGTTTGTTGGTGAGTAGCTCTGCAATGGGCGGGATCTATGTAAAAGTGGGAAGTCTCGGAACAAAGGTGTATATGTGAGAAGGCCTACAATAGACAGGATCTATGTAAGAAGCCGAAAGTCTCGGAACAAAAAAGGGTTTGTTTGTGAGTAGCCCTGCAATGGACGGGATCTATGTGAGAAGTAGGAAGTATTGGAAGAAAAGGTGTGAATGCGAGAAGTCCTACAAGAAACGGGACCTATGTGAGAAGCGGGAAGTCTGGCAACAAAAAGGGTGTGTATCTGAGAAGTACCACAGGTGGCTGTAAGAAGTTCCCGCTGGCTGAGGTGAGGCACAATCCACTCTCAGCAGAGTGATGTCGTCCAGGTACACTGGATCTGTGCATCATCAGGCTGACGTCGTTTCGGTACAGAAGGATTTTTCCCTAGGAGTTAACATTGGTTCTGACTCCATTTCCCATGCAGTCCTTCGCATGAGACTATAAACCGGGTTTCCGTGTGTGAACGCAAGGACATCTTGCACACACGTAAAATCCCATCACCAACTTTCAGAACAGAAGGCCAGTATAGCCGTTGATATGTATGACACGTTACACATAGCATGCACCCTGCGTGAGAAACGGAAAGAATGAAGAAAGTAAGGAAACTGAGCGAATGATATTGAACTACATTGACTGGATGACACGGGAAACGACTGAATGAAGCGCCAGCTGGCAGCTCTTAAGTCGGCACTACCCAGGTAGGCAGCCCGTTGTGTAAATGAATGTGGATTGTAAAGCGCTTAGAGCTTGGTCTCTAGCCGAGATTAGGCGCTATGTAAGTATTCATAATAATAATAATAATACAATAATCATCAGGCTGACGTTGTGAGTCGACCCGCATCATCAGCCGCCGCTGTATTCACACAGAGGATGCAGTGCCGGGAAGGCTGGGGTGGAGAGGGGAGATGAGATGGGTGGCACAGGGAGGCTGGGGGAGTGTGGAGAGGAGGGGAGGAGGGGGTACCACGCTGCAGCTGTTTGTGGATGTAGCCAGGCTGACTTACATGCGTTCACGTCGTTTTACATCGCAGCTCATTAGGTCTCGGCACTTTAAAAACACTTTACCTCCCCCCCTCCACCTTCCCTCGAAGAGGGAGAGAGAGGGGGGAGATGGGAGAGAAAGAGAGAAGAGGAGGCGCTGTGTGAGATAGGAGAGAAAGAGAGAGAGAAAGAGAAAAGAGAGAAAAGATATTGGAGAAGAGAGGGGGGAGGGAGGGAGAGAGAGAGGGAGAAAAGATAGAGATAGAGGAGAGAAGAAAGAGAGAGAGAGAAAGAGAGAGAGAGAGAGAGACGTAGGGTGTGTAGAGAGAGTGGAGAGAGGAAAATGGAGGAGAGAGAGAGAGACGGGGCTCGGTGTAGAGAAAGACAGGGGTTGGTGGTGGGCAGAGGAGAGGGAGAGAGAGAGAGTAGGGGGAGGGAGAGGGAGGAAGAGAGAGAGGAAAGAGGTAGACCGAGAACGAGAGACAGAGACGGACGGTGAATTTTGAAGAGAGAGAGAGAGAGAGAGAGAGGAGGGAGGGAGGCAGAGAGAGGCAGAGAGAAGAAGAGAGAGAGAGAGAGAGAGAAGAGAAGAAAGGGAGAGAAAGAGAGAAGTGGGGGGAGAGAGGAGAGAAGTTGATGGGAGAGAGAGAGAGAGAGAGAGAGAGAGAGAGAGAGAGAGAGAGAATGGACTGGAGAGAGAGAGGAGAGAATGAAAGAGAGATGGGGTTCTGTGGCTAGAGAAGAGAGAGGAGAGAGAGAGAGAGAGAGAGAGAGAGAGAGAGAGGAGAGAGAGAAAAGCGAGAGAAGAGAGAGTACAAGATAGGCAGTGGAGGGAGGGAAGATGAGAGGACGTAAGGGGCGGGGGAAGGCTCAGGGAAAACTCAGATGAGAGAGAGGAGAGAGAGAGAGAGAGAGATAGGTTCAGTGATGGGTAATCATGATTTTATAAAGGTCACTGACCCTTGTGAAGTGGGTGAGTAGGCGGGGTTTTCTTACATCGCATGAATTGCACAGATATGTGACACGAGAGAGAGAGAAGAGGATAGAGAGGAGAGAGAGAGAGAGAGAGAATTTGAAGAAGGTGGTAAGGGGGCGGAGAGAGAGGTTGGGGTTGAGGTGTGAGATAGGATGGGGGTGGGAGGGAATTCATGATGGTTTATTCATAATCTGGTGAATGTCATCGCCCCCACGTCGCGTAGGATCTTTTTTCGTCGTAGGGACTTTTACTTTCAGCGTATTCCTTTTACACAAAACCAATAGCATGAGAGAGAGAGAGAGAGGGGGGAAGGGGGGAGACCGGAGAGAGAGAGAGAGAGAGAGAGATAGAGCCGAGAGACGAGAGAGGAGGAGAGCGCCGGAATGGGATGCGGGTACGGGTTGGAGTGAAGGAAAGAGAACTCAGCTGCTTGATTCATAATGTCCTCCTAAATGTCATTGCCCTCATAAAGCGGTAGGGTGTTCGAACACAGCAGACTGATAGTAAGACTGCACGGACTTCGCTACCGTGAGATCATAAATTATTGAAACGAAAAATGCCCCGCATGAATGAATGAATGACGTCTAGTTTTTATAATGCTTTCATTCTGACGTAGAGAAAAGAGAGTGAGAGACAAATACCGGAAGAGAGAGAGAGGAGAGAGAGAGAGAGAGGAGAGGGGGGGGGGGGGAGGGAGACAAAGACAGATACAGAGACAGAGAGACAGAGAGAGACAGAGAGAGACACACAGAGAGGCAGAGAGACAGAGAGAGACAAGGAGAGAAGAGAGAGAGAGAGAGGACGAAGAGAGGAGAGAGAGAGAGAGAGAGAGAGACAGAGAGACAGAGAGGCAGAGAGAGACAGACAGACAGACAGAAAGAGACAGACAGACAGACAGACACAGACAGACAGACAGACAGACAGACAGACAGACCGACAGACAGACCGACCAGACAGACAGACCAAACAGACAGACAACCGACCGACCGACCGACCGACAGACAGACAGAGAGAGACAGAAACAGAGAGAGAGAAAAAGACACAGAGAGAGAGACACAGAGAGACAGACAGATATCACGCCATTCCATTCGGAACACCAATCTGTGTGAGAGCTGACTACAGCTTTCCACCTTACCTCCCCTCTCTCTGCCTTCAGCTCTCTTCAGCACTCTCCGTGCTTAGGACAAATACGCCACTGCAATTTGAACTCTGATTCAAATTGTCTCGATAACTGGTGAGGAGTTCTTCTTCTTCTTCTCTTCTTCTTCTTCTGGGGGATAAAAAAGAGAAGGCAAAAATTTACCGTCTATTAACGCAGAAGATACTCACGTCTGTAGGTCTAGTGCAGACGTCTAGTCCAAACCTCTTGTTTCTTAAGGAGAGTTTTTTCAGACCAACCTGGGCAGCCCACACAGGGAACTGTCCACAATGATCATCAGACAGCAGTTCACTGGACAACCATCTGCTGTGACACGAATCAATGGCCTGATGTTGGCTTTGTACTTGACCATGACTCTCTGTCCAAAACCGTGGATAGGAATAAAGCTTATGATGTGGATATGGACAGGAAATAAAGCTGATGAGGCTGATATAAAGATGAAAGCTGTTCACCGACTGACAGCTGTCAGACACTGTGTCCTGAGCCATGTCGATCACCAAGCAGCTGATGAGAACCAGTGATAGAGAAGTTACTGAAGAATACTTAAAATCTTAAAGATCCGTATGTCAGCCATCATTTCCCGGCCTTTGATGACAGGGTTTTAGATAACGAAGTGAAAACTGAGCGATACGTCATCATGTTTGACACTAGATGCACACTGACTTTTGTCTTTCATATTCGCCCCATATCTAACCTTGCTTTCACACACGCCCACATGCTCATTGCACGTCTCATCCACTGTTCACGAACTCCAGCTTTTAACAGGATAGGGCATAGAGTTCTGCTGCTGGTGGAGTTGTAAAAAAAGTCGTCTGTGTGAAAGTGACAGTTTTCAAGAGAGCTGCCTTTCCATGATGGCCATTGAAGACAATGGGAGGTCAACAGGAGAATAGTTACCTTTTATTCCTCCTTGGCTCTCTCCTGTGCTGTCCACAGCTCACCTGTGCAGTCTGTTTACCAGTGTCGCATATACATACATTTTCCAGTCATAATTAGCATTGTGATGTCAGCGTTTTTAATGAAAGGTAGAGCAGTTGAGTTTGTCCAGTCTTCAGAAAAACTATCCTCCTCTCCTCGAGTCTACCCAGCTATCTGTCCTGTTCCTCCAGTCTATCCATCCATCTGTCCTGGTCCTCCATCCATCTGTCCTGTTCCTCCAGTCTACCCATCCATCTGTCCTGTTCCTCCATCCATCTGTCCTGTTCCTCCAGTCTACCCATCCATCTGTCCTGTTCCTCCATCCATCTGTCCTGTTCCTCCAGTCTACCCATCCATCTGTCCTGTTCCTCCAGTCTATCCATCCATCTGTCCTGTTCCTCCATCCATCTGTCCTGTTCCTCCAGTCTACCCATCCATCTGTCCTGTTCCTCCATCCATCTGTCCTGTTCCTCCAGTCTACCCGTCCATCTGTCCTGTTCCTCCAGTCTACCCGTCCATCTGTCCTGTTCCTCCAGTCTACCCATCCATCTGTCCTGTTCCTTCAGTCTACCCATCCATCTGTCCTGTTCCTCCAGTCTACCCATCCATCTGTCCTGTTCCTCCATCATCATCTGTCTGTTCCTCCAGTCTACCCATCCATCTGTCCTGTTCCTCCAGTCTACCATCCATCTGTCCTATTCCTCCATCCATCTGTCCTGTTCATCCAGTCTACCCGTCCATCTGTCCTGTTCCTCCAGTCTACCCGTCCATCTGTCTTGTTCCTCCAGTCTATCCATCCATCTGTCCTGTTCCTCCAGTCTACCCATCCATCTGTCCTGTTCCTCCAGTCTACCCATACATCTGTCCTGTTCCTCCAGTCTACCCATCCATCTGTCCTGTTCCTCCCATCCATCTGTCCTGTTCCTCCATCCATCTGTCCTGTTCCTCCAGTCTATCATCCATCTGTCCTGTTCCTCCAGTCTACTCACCCATCTGTCCTGTTCCTCCAGTCTACCCATCCATCTGTCCTGTTCCTCCAGTCTATCCATCCATCTGTCCTGTTCCTCCAGTCTACCCATCCATCTGTCCTGTTCCTCCAGTCTACCCACCCATCTGTCCTGTTCCTCCAGTCTACCCACCCATCTGTTCTGTTCCTCCAGTCTACCCATCCATCTGTCCTGTTCCTTCAGTCTATCCATCCATCTGATCTGTTCCTCCAGTCTACCCATCCATCTGTCCTGTTCCTCCAGTCTATCCATCCAATCTGTCCTGTTCCTCCAGTCTACCCATCCATCTGTCCTGTTCCTCCAGACTACCCATCCATCTGTCCTGTTCCTCCAGTCTACCCATCCATCTGTCCTGTTCCTCCAGTCTACCCACCCATCTGTTCTGTTCCTCCAGTCTATCCATCCATCTGTCCTGTTCCTCCAGTCTATCCATCCATCTGTCCTGTTCCTCCAGTCTATCCATCCATCTGTCCTGTTCCTCCAGTCTACCCATCCATCTGTCCTGTCCCTCCAGTCTATCCATCCATCTGTCCTGTTCCTCCAGTCTATCCATCCATCTGTCTGTTCCTCCAGTCTACCCATCCATCTGTCCTGTTCCTCCAGTCTACCCATCCATCTGTCCTGTTCCTCCATCCATCTGTCCTGTTCCTCCAGTCTACCCGTCCAAATGTCCTGTTCCTCCAGTCTATCAATCCATCTGTCCTGTTCCTCCAGTCTATCATCCATCTGTCCTGTTCCTCCAATCTATCCATCCATTTGTCCTGTTCCTCTATCCATCTGTCCTGTTCCTCCAGTCTACCCGTCCATCTGTCCTGTTCCTCCAGTCTACCCATCCATCTGTCTTGTTCCTCCAGTCTACCCATCCATCCGTCCTGTTCCTCCAGTCTACCCATCCATCTGTCCTGTTCCTCCAGTCTACCCATCCATCTGTCCTGCTGCTCCAGTCTACCCACCCATCTGTCCTGTTCCAGAACCCTTCCCAGCCCATCAGATCAACGTTTGGAAAAAAAATGTAACAAACAAGCAAAATCAAGTCCTATTGACCGGCACAGTTCAGGAATTCACCAGTTTAAACAAGCGATTCTGCAGCTTATCCGTCATCTCTGAAATGTCACGGTTCAATTAGCTTGCATTTTACGTTCTGTATGGTGTTCTGGAATCAAAATCTCTGGTTGGAAGAGTTCTGAAATGTTCCCGTCAAACATGTATTCTAATGCTTTTGGCTAGCTGTTTCAATTTTACCCAGATCCTTCGAAAGTTGTTCCACATTTACGTTCGCTATTTTTTTTTTATACATGCTATTAGCTCGACAAAAATGTGTTTGTAAACTATTTCCGCTATCTTTGGTTTGTGTGAACTATTTCGTCACTCTTTTGTTTCATTATCGTGACTTTCTGAATCAAACCAGTACAGAAATTTCATATTATTCCCAAGGCTCTCATGCACACTGTCGTGTGACTAATACTAATGTTCATTACTTTTTTTTGCAAAAGTAGCTAAATGTATGGGAAGTATGTGCTTTTCATTTTTGGATGGACTGTGTTTGCTCTCTCTCTCTCTCTCTGTCTCTCTCTCTCTCTCTGTCTCTCTCTCTCTCTCTCTCTCTCTCTCTCTCTGTCTCTCTGTCTCTCTTCTGTCTCTGTCTGTCTGTCTCTCTCTTTGTATATGTGCTGATATGCAACTTTCATATATTTGCGGACACCTTTCCTTTGCCTGAGGGCTGAATGAAGAAAGCCACATATTTTAGCTTATTCCTTTCCCTCATTAGATAGCGTTTTGTTTCGTTCGTTCGCATATTCTCTCTCTCTCTCTCTCTCTCTCTCTCTCTCTCTCTCTCTCTCTCTCTCTCTCTCTTCCCTTTTTCGTTCCTCTGCCATTCTGTCTTCCGGTAAAGATACATTGTATTTTTCATTGTATATGGTTAGATACTCATCGTCGTGTATGTGTTAGTTCGTAGTTTTGTTAATATTTTCTTTCCATATATTTTGCAGGTGTCTTTTTCTTTTGTTTGTTTGTTTGAAGGTTGGATGAAAAAAGACACTGACTGTGTGCTTATTTTTTCCCTCGACAAACGACTTTTCATTCGTTCGTTCTCCTCCTCTGTCTCTGTTTGTATGTAAGTCTGTCTCTCTGTCTGTTTGCTAGTCTGTCTGTCTGTCTGTCTGTCTGTCTCCTTTCCCTCTCCCTCTCTCTCTCTCTCTCTCTCTCTCTCTCTCTCTCTCTCTTACTGTCTCCATACACGTATCAAACGAGGCAAACACGCACATCATATACTATGCACGTTCTTGTTATTTTAATGACCATCTGTATTGTGGATGTGGTTCAGTGGGCAGACACTCCGTGCAGGTTTCCCCGGCAGAGTTCCATTTATCGCCACATCCCAGAATGAGTGTGACAGGCCTCCCAGCACGCCCCACGATCTACACACCCACATCAGCAGTTCTCCAGCACACCCGCCCTCTGACACACCATCTCCACAACGGCCATCCTCACTCTCGGCTAGTGCTTCAACTTTAATATTCCAGTCAGTAAGCTCGACAGGTTATGTCCGCCTGCAGCATAAAACGTCATGTGTCTGGAAGAGAGAGTCGGTGCGACAGATGATTCACGGGAGTGCCAGGAATCCGTTTTATCCCCCCAGCCAATGGCCTGCTACGTGTTAAGACAGGCAAGCTCCCAGTCACACGGTACGGTCGTTTCACCTGCAGATGTGCCCATGGATCTTCTCGCCTGCCGCTTCTTCTTCTTCTTCTTCTTTCTTCTTCTTCTTCTTCTTCTTCTTCTTCTTCTTGCTTGCTGCCATGTCTTCGTGCTGTCATTCGCTCTGGATCTGGTTCCAGCCCCCCCATTAAACCACAATGATTCTCCGAGCGTCGGCTCTTTGCTTTCAGTTCCTGCTGAAAGAGAGGACAGGTCTGGTGGTCTGAACCTAAGGAGTGTATGAGTGTATGGAGTGGGAGAGGGTGGGGTTGTCGTGGAGGCAGGATCGAAAGCGGATGGTGGGGGGGGGGGGGGGGGGGGGGGGGGGAGGGAGGGTAAAAGGAAGGAATGCATTCATCATTCGGATCAAGACACGGTATTCTAAAATATGTATACAATAAAATAAGTTATTTTAAATTGTTGATTGTTCTTCTTCTTCTTCTTCTCTTCTTTCTTTTTCTTCTTCTTCTTCTTCTTCTTCTTCAGCGTTCCAGTATCTGGTAGAGTGTCAACTCGTTTTACCCTGTTGGGATACTCACACTATACTCGAGAGTATAGTCAGTTCACTCCGACTTCGTTTGAGTGCAGAAATTTGTGGGAAGAGATTGTGGAAAAAGATAGATAAAAGATATGGTAGACAGAAAGGACAGTAGACGACAGTACAGCAATGGAGGAGACAGAGTTACTAAGAGCGAAAGGAAAAGGGGACGTTACTAGCACAGAATGTCCAGAAGGAGGGAGAATCATTTGTACAAAAAAGACCCCCCCCGTATCCCCACGGGGGAAAAATTGTTGAAGATCTTACATCGATCGCAAGTCTTTTTTCTTTAATTTAATGTTGAAATCTGTTGTGAGTTTCAGTTTTCAGCTTCCTCCCTCTCTGTGTAAATGACAGGACAGAAATCCTGCGCCTAACATTCAAAGACTTCTTCAGGTCCCAGTGGTGCTATGGAGTACAGATACGGACATCAGTGATTGCGGAAATAGGGCTGTGGAGATCAGTGATTGAGGATGTGGGACTGTGTGGATCAGTGATTGAGGATATAGTATCGTGGAGAACAGTGATTGAGGACAGAGGACTGTGGAGATCAATGATCGAGGATATAGGACTGTGGAGATCAATGATTGAGGGTATAGGACTGTGGAGATCAATGATTGAGGACTGTGGAGATCACTGATTGAGGACTGTGGTGATCAGTGATTGAGGATATAGGGCTGTGGACATCGGTGATAGAGGATATAGGACTAGGGGGAATCAGTGACTGAGGAATGTGAAGATCACTGATTGAGGACAGTGGAGAGATCACTGATTGAGGACAGACGAGATCACTGATTGAGGACAGAGGAGATTACTGATTAGGACTGTGGAGATCACTGATTGAGGACATCACTGATTGAGGACTGAGGACATCACTGATTGAGGACAGAGGAGATCACTGATTGAGGACTGTGGAGATCACTGATTGAGGACAGAGGAGATCACTGATTGAGGACAGAGGAGATCACTGTTGAGGACAGAGGAGATCACTGACAAGGACAGAGGAGATCACTGATTGAAGACTGTGGAGATCACTGATTGAGGACTGTGTGGAGATCACTGATTGAGGACTGTGGAGATCAGTGATTGAGGACTGTGGAGATCACTGATTGAGGACTGTGAAGATCACTGATTGAGGACAGAGGACTGTGGAGTTCACTGATTGAGGACAGAGGACAGAGGAGATCACTGATTGAAGACAGAGGAGATCACTGATTGAGGACTGTGGAGATCACTGATTGAGGACTGTGGAGATCACTGATGAGGACTGTGGAGATCATGATTGAGGACAGAGGAGGACTGCTTGAGGACTGTGGAGATCACTGATTGAGGACAGAGGATTCACTGATTGAGGACCTGTGGAGATCACTGATTGAGGACTGTGGAGATCACTGATTGAGGACAGAGGAGTTCACTGATTGAGGACTGTGGAGATCACTGATTGAGGACTGTGGAGATCACTGATTGAGGACAGAGGAGTTCACTGATTGAGGACTGTGGAGATCACTGATTGAGGACTGTGGAGATCACTGATTGAGGATAGTGGAGAGATCAGTGATTGAGGACTGTGGAGATCACTGATTGAGGACTGTGGAGATCACTGATTGAGGACTGTGGAGATCACTGATTGAGGACTGTGGAGATCACTGATTGAGGACTGTGGAGATCACTGATTGAGGACTGTGGAGATCAGTGATTGAGGACTGTGGAGATCACTGATTGAGGATGAGGAGAGATGATTGAGGACTGTGGAGATCACTGATCGAGGACTGTGGAGAGCATGATGTGGAGATCACTGATTGAGGACTGTGGAGATCACTGATTGAGGACTGTGAAGATCAGTGACTGAGGACTGTGGAGATCACTGATAGAGGACTGTGAAGATCAGTGACTGAGGACTGTGGAGATCACTGATAGAGGACTGTGGAGATCAGTGATTGAGGACTGTGGATATCACTGATTGAGGACTGTGGATATCGCTGATTGAGGACAGAGGACGATATACGTGTTTGACTGGAGACGATCAGACCATGATGACTCTGATATCTTGAAACGTCTAATACATATACACTGGATGGTGCCACTAGGTGTATAGTTTGATGAGTGCGGCGTAACAAAACGACAGCGAACGTTGAGAGGTAAGCCTGCTGATTCAGAGGAGAAAAGAACGGCAGCATGGCTTTACCGAGCTTTGGCACGGACGCCGCGATTGACAATTCCGTTTCCAGAGCAGAGGAGTGAGCAGCCAGCCTAGCCCTCGGCACGGCCCAGCAGACTGCAAGTCCCCCTCGGCAGAACACAGCAGCGAGCCAAGTGGCACTATATTCCACGGCGTTGTCACGTTTATGTCGGGTCATTTGGCGCAGCGCGTCACTCGATCCACAATGTGTCCCTCCGCCCAGCCAATCGTTTTACCGCTCCGCCACCCTAGCGCCTCCTCGCGGCCGTCCGTCAACGGCGTGTCGACCACGATAGCATCAGTGGTCACGGTCATTTCAGAGAGGCGGGGAGTGGCGGGGGGGGAGTGTGCTGGTTCCAGTGGTCTGGGTTCCACAGCTCATCAAAGATGGAATGCTTGTTGGATGATGCTTTACGGTCAGGAAATGTCGCTTCTTTCTCTGCCTTCGCTGGCAAGAGAGAGAGAGAGAGAGAGAGAGAGAGAGAGAGAGAGAGAGAGAGAGAGAGAGAGAGAGAGAGAGAGAGAGAGAGGAGAGAGAGAGAGAGAGAAACCCGATCAAATCGTGGCCTCACTTACCGCCTGATGTCTGGCGTTTATTTGCTTTTCCTGATGATTGGAAGCGATCTGAGAGAAGTTCCATCTCATGATCTGAATTGATGGAAATGAAGAGGCGGCTTCCAGAACACAGGCAGTGTTACTCTTGTTCTCACTCACTCCCTATCTCGACACAAACAGTCTGTTAATGGCAGTGAGTGATATTTTCACATTTGTCATTTTTGTTTATAATCTATTCGAATCCACAAACGCTGTGGAATTCCGTTTAAAAATGAAATGCGTGTGCAACTCGTACAGTGCTTTTGCTATTCAAACAAG
>JADBJO010001995.1:155281-175281 GCA_016801955.1 Conus betulinus | reverse complement strand
CCAACTCCGCCAACATGGCAGGCAGACACGCCAGTGCGCATGCGCATGCTCCCATTTATTAGGAAGTGACGTTGCGTAATGGAAGCTCTCTTGTCTCTGCGGTAAGGATTTTTTTTTTTCGTGTCTTTCTTACTAGCAATATAATTACAGCTTGGTTGTTTAATTAATACGATTCAGTCTGGAGTATGTTCGTTTTCATACAAAAATCGTGGTTGTAGGACGGGTGGGGGTGGGGGGGGGTGGGGGGCTTGCGAGAGAGTTGAAGACATACCGAGGTATCCATCCGACCACCCTATCCACAGAACATACGGCCGAGGGAAACTGCCGGGCCATGACACCCAAACAGTAGAGATCAAACCAACAACAGACGACGAAGAAGACACGACCAGATTGAAGAACAGAAAATATATGAACAGACTCAAACGTAAAATAATAAAATCAAAGGAAAGAAAAAACTACAAAAAAAAGAACAAAAATGGGAGAGAAAAAAAAAGAAAAAGACAAAAAAAAAAAAAAAGAAAAAAAAAAAAAAAAAGGAAAAAAGGAAAAAAAAAAAAAAAAGAGAGAACAAGGAAAAAAAAAAGGAATTGGCAGACAACTCCGAGTCGCTGGCACAATAATGGAAGCCAGGCGTCAAGTGCTCGTGAACCCTGTTGTCAAGGCAGCATATCCCCCCCCACCCCCCCCCACCCCCCACCCACCCCCTTCCCCTCCCTTCCTCCTCGTCTCTCTACTACTACTAGCCTCTCTCTCCTCTCTCTCCTCCTCCCGCCGCTCGACGTCGCGAGGAGTAGACAAATCGGAACTGATATCTGTCATGTACCGCGGATTTATCGCCCCTGTCGTTTGCAGAGCGTGAAATGCCTCCTTAACCAGTCTGCTCCAGTTCTCTTCTTTTCTGTCAGAGGTTTTTTTTTTTTTTTTTTTAGTTTTTTTTTTTCTTCAGCTATCCTCCCCCCCCCCCCCTTCCCCCTTCCTTCCCTCCGTCCCCTCCTCTCACTCATTTTTTGTTTGTTCTTTCCCTCTTTCAGCCTTACACTTTCAGCGTCTGGGGACATTTTTTTCTTCTTCTTCTTCAGAAACAAGAATAGTGGGGATGAGGGTGGAGAGATAATAATGGCTGAGGGGAAAAGGAAGTTGCGGGGGTGGGGGTGGGGGAAGGGGGAGGCTGGGGATGGGGTGGGTGAGGGAGGGAGACAAGGTCTTGTGTACCTATTCCATGATCATGATTTCGCTGTAATTGCTTCTTCGTGTGTCTCTGGCCTCGCTTTATTTATCTCTCTCTCTCTCTCTCTCTCTCTCTCTCTCTCTCTCTCTCTCTCTCTCTCTCTCTGTATGTCTCTCTGCCTGTCTGTCTCTCTGTCTCTCTCTCCTCACCCCACCTCCTATCTCTCTGTCTTTGTTCTCTCTCTCTCTCTCTCTCTCTCTCTCTCTCTCTCTCTCTCTCTTCTCTCTGTCTCTGTCATTGTCTCTGTCATTGTCTCTGTTTCTCTCTGTCTCTCTCATGTCCTCGGTTTAACTTAAGTAAACCTTAGATTGTTGGGTTTTTTTTTTGTTTGTTTTTGTTTGTTTGTTTATTTTTTTTTTTGGGGGATGTATGAATAGACCGTCTGGAACCAAGTTGGAGACAGTGACAAAGAAACTCACCCAGAGATTCAGGATCCCCTCACTCCCCCTCAGACCAGAGATTCAGGATCCCCTCACTCCCCTCAGATCAGAGATTCAGGATCCCCTCACTCCCCTCAGACCAGAGATTCAGGATCCCCTCACTCTCCCTCAGACCAGAGATTCAGGATCCCGTCACTCCCCCTCAGACCAGAGATTCAGGATCCCCTCACTCCCCCTCAGACCAGAGATTCAGGATCCCCTCACTCCCCCTCAGATCAGAGATTCAGGATCCCCTCACTCCCCCTCAGACCAGAGATTCAGGATCCCCTCACTCCCCCTCAGACCAAAGATTCAGGATCCCCTCACTCCCCCTCAGACCAGAGATTCAGGATCCCCTCACTCTCCCTCAGACCAGAGATTCAGGATCCCCTCACTCTCCCTCAGACCAGAGATTCAGGATCCCCCTCACTCTCCCTCAGACCAGAGATTCAGGATCCCCTCACTCTCCCTCAGACCAGAGATTCAGGATCCCCTCACTCTCCCTCAGACCAGAGATTCAGGATCCCCTCACTCTCCCTCAGACCAGAGATTCAGGATCCCGTCACTCTCCCTCAGACCAGAGATTGAGGACCCGCTCATTCACCCTCAGACCTGTAGCCTGCAGTAGTACACGTGTTCCTTCCGTCAAAGAACGGAGTTAGTTTTGATTGGAAAAAAATAAAAAGAAAAACAAAGCAACCACCAAAACCCACCATGCTAGCACTGAGCTCAGTGGTGAATGCAGTCACACAGTCTGGCAGCCATTTCTGCTAATACAGCTTTGATGCTTGACTCTAAGGAACTGTCCTTTAATTGAAGAACGGCATGGACTGAGTTCGCCTCCAACATTAAAAAAAAAAAAAAAACAAAAACAAAACAAAACAAAAAAATGGTTGCATAACACACACAGACACACACACACACACACACACACACACACACACACACACACACACACATACACACACACACACACACACACACACACACACACACACACACACACACACACACACACACACACACACACACACACACACCAGTATATAGTATATATATTCTGACATCCAACAAGATGTGTCATGCCGGGTGTTCTCCGGACGGTAGGCTCCGTGAATCCCCATGGTGAGAACGAACAACTACGACCACAACAAACGTCAGACTTCAGCAAAAGGAGCATGAACAGGAGCAGTAACAGAGAAGGCAGCAATATTTTCACAATGGACAACTTCTTTTAATCTTAAAGAGAGAGAGAGAGAGAGAGAGAGAGAGAGAGAGAGAGAGAGAGAGAGAGAGAGAGAAGAGAGAGAGAGAGAGAGAAGAAGGAAGAAAAAGAAAGAAAGAGAAAAAAAAGAAAGAATGAAAGAGACAGGGGAGACAGACAGAATGAACGAATGACAGACAGAAAAACAGAGAGAAAGAAAGAAAAAAAAAGAAAGACAGAAAGCGAAAAAGACAGACGGACAGACAGACAGAGAGAAATTAAGAAAGAATAAATGAAGGAAGGAAGGAAGGAAACACAGGCAAACAGACAGACAGAAAAAAAACAGACAGAAAGAAAGACAAAAAAGAACATGAAGAGAAAAAAATCAGAAAGAAATGTAGAGAAAGACAGACAGACAGACAGACATAAAGAAAGACAGAAAGAAAGCAAAAGAAAAAAAAAACGAACAAAACAAACATCTAAGCCAACTGAACCAAAACGGTATTAGCCCACGATAGCAAAGAAAGAAGGGGGGTAGGGGGGTCAGGACATACAGTTCTTTCACCCGTTTGATCGAGAAACGAATGAACAAGCAAACAAACAAAAAAAACAAACAAACAAAAACGAACAAACAAACAAAGCAAACACCCAAACCAACCAAAGCAAAAACAGTATTAGCCAACGATAGCAGAGGGAAGAGGAGGTTGGACGCAAGGCATGCATTCTCTCAGCCATTGATTTAGAAACAAAGAAAGAAAGAAACAATAAAAACAAACAAAGAAATGAACAAAGCAAACAAACTAAGCCGTCCAAACCAAAACGGTATTTAGCCCACGCTAGACAGAGGGAGGAGGAGCGGGGGGGGGTGGGTGGTGGGGTGGTGGTGGGGAATCAGGACTTGCAGTTCTTTCAAGATTGATTCCAGTGGCCACGTGACGCCGTGCCCTGACCGGTGCCCGGGTCATCCCAGTGCCGGGACCTGACCGGTGCCCGGGACATCCCAGTGCGGAGACCTGACCGGTGCCCGGGACATCCCAGTGCGGACAACCCGACCGGTGCCCGGGACATCCTAGTACGGAGACCCGACCGGTGCCCGAGACATCCCAGTGCGGAGACCCAACCGGTGCCCGGGACATCCTAGTGCGGACACTGCGGACACCCGACCGTGCCCGGGACATCCCAGTGCAGGGACCTGACCGGTGCCCGGGACATCCCAGTGCAGGGACCTGACCTGACCGATGCCCGGGACATCCCAGTGCAGGGACCTGACCGACATGTGCAGGGACCTGACCGATGGGGACATGTCAGTGCAGGGACCTGACCGGTGCCCGGGGCATCCCAGTGCAGCGACCTGACTGGTGCCCGGGACATCCCAGTGCAGGGACCTGACCTGTGCCCGGGACATCTCAGTACAGGGACCTGACTACTCCCGGGGCGCCGTGTGTGGATCTCCCCATGGCGATGAAGTTGTAAAACGCTGCGGCGGCCGCCATTCCCCGCCCCGCCACCAAACAACTCGCATCCTCCTCCTGCCAGAATCCAATTTTCTGCTGCCGAAATTCTAGTGCCAGGAATTTTCATCTACCTTGTCTTCGCAGATGAGCACCTATCCATCAAAAGCGCCGGGTTTGTAAGAGAGAGGGGGAGGGGTGGGGGTGGGGGGTGGGGGGGGGGGGGGGGTGTACGGGGTAAGTGTTGTGGCTGTTCTGACACGGAGGATAAGCGGTGACGAGGGGAAGGGGTGTAGGAGCAGGAGCAGGGACGTTGTACTTTCATGCTTTGTTTAAAGGGAAAAAAAAAAAAAAAACGGACTCGTTCTCGCGAGAGTGACAATGCTATGATTTAGATCGCCGGTGAGATATGTCAGGCGGGCGGATTGTTGAAATGGTTCCAGCTTCCAGAATCTGTCTCCTGTCCTTTCGTGTAAAACTGCAGGCGCCGGTTTGTGTTCTGCACAGCAGTTTGGCTGCTTGCGACGGAAAAAGATGGAGCTATTGGAATAAATCAAAGCAGGGCCCTGCTTTCCTGAAATGGCTCTAGCTGAGTAGCCAGTGAGAAAATGACAGTGTGGGAAACGAAAAACAACAAAAGAAACAAAAAAATAAAAGAACAATAGCAAGGGAAGATGGGGGCGGGTGGGGACAAAAATGAAAGGAAGAACAGGGAGGGAGAGAGAGAGAGAGAAAGAGAAAGAAAAAAAAAAAAAAAAAAAAAGAAGGAAAGAAAAAAAAAAAAGGTAAACAACAGAAGAATAACTCAAAAGACAGGAGAGACAGGAAGAAGTCCCATAAAGACAACACAAAGCTCCTCGGTGCAAAACCTCTTACGACAAACGTCTTTCAAACATAGGCGTTGTTGTTTGTCACAGACCAAAAGTGTTTTCTCAGCCTGACAAAACAGTTCTCAGATCACAGCCCCAGTTTATTGAAGAGGTGGTCTGTAACATCTCTGCTGTTTGAAAACACAGAAACATTTGAATACACGAAAGAAAACAAATAGAAAAGAAAAAGGCCCGCTCGCATTCTTTTGCAAAAGACAAAGGGAACACCCACACACCCCAAAACAACACAAAACAAAACAAAAAAAAAAAAAAAAAAAAAATGTATTACTCATTTACAGAGCACAATATATCATGCGCTCGACTTTTTGCTCCAGTTTCCCATTCTAGCCTTTAATCTTCTCAGCACCCACCCATCTCCATATCCCGTATCTTAATGAAAATCGTGACCTATAACTTTGAATTAAGCAATCCAGATAGACAGCTGAAAATCAAATAAAAGAAAAAGGTCCTCAGAGATGTCAACGGTCCTTAGAGATGTCAACGGTTCTTAGAGGTGTCATTGGTTCTTAGAGGTGTCATTGATCCTTAGAGATGTCATTGGTCCCTAGAGATGTCATTGGCCTTTAGAGGTCCTTAGAGATGTCATTGGTCCTTGGGGATGTCATTGTCCTTAGAGATGTCAGGGGTCCTTGGAGATGTCAACGGTCCTTAGAGATGTCATTGGTCCTTAGATACATCAACGGTCCTTGGAGATGCCATTGGTCATTAGAGATGTCAACGGTCCTTAGAGATGTCATTGGTTCTTAGAGATGTCAACGGTCCTTAGAGATGTCAACGGTCCTTAGAGATGTTAAGGAATACAGATTCCGTGGCTGAAAGTCATGGCAGCAACGTGCCCATCATCATCAAAGCTGAAGGACAGAAGGCTAGCCGATCAAAAACTGCCTTGGACAAAAGGCCCACTGGGAAAACAGCTGAATAAGATAAAAGTTCACAAAAGGATTTATAAAACAAAAGTTTACAAAGGTTTAATCAGACAAAGTTCACAACGGGTTAATAAGACAAAAGGTTCACAAAGGCTTAATCAGACAAAAGTTCACGATAGATTAATAAGACAAAAGTTCACGATGGATTAGTAAGACGAAAGTTTACGATGGATTAGTAAGACGAAAGTTCACAAAAGGATTTATAAAACAAAAGTTCACAAAGGCTTTAATCAGGTAAAAGTTCACGATGGATTACTAAGAAAAAAATAGTTCACGATGGATTACTAAGACAAAAGTTCACGATGGATTACTATGACAAAAAGTTCACAAAGGCTCAAGAGTAAAAATTTGAGCATTCAAAAGTCCCCATCTTAATCGATTGTAATTATGATTCCGATGATCCTCGTCGTTTGTTTGTTCGTTTGTGTGTTTGTGTGTTTTTTTGTCAATTTCTTCGTCTGCCTCCTTGGTTCTGCCTGAAAGGAGACAAAGGGCTGCGGCAGGTAACTGTAGAGTTGGTCATGCTCATTCGGCGGCTCAATGACCCAAGAGGTCTTGCCCCGTGTCACCGAAGGAGTGTGACCAGGTGTTCTATGCACGACTGACCCCTAACGAACACTACTGACCAGCACTGAAGGGGTTTGACCAGGTGTTCTGTGCAGAGTGGACCCCTAACGAACACCACTGACCAGCACTGAAGAAGGGAGTAACTCTTGTCCCCATGAGGAGATTATTCCACGCCCGGTACGTTTGGGCGCTGTATCCATGGTTATTCAGCGTGTTCTGGCATTTGTGTTCGCGATTAGGTGTTGTAAGCAGCAACCGTTACATATGTGAAAATATCTTGCTTTGGAAGCAAGAGTTACCGTACTTGTTAATACCTTCCTGTTTGCTGTTCCGTAACTCATTGAAGATCTGCTGGTATCTCTGAAGGAGGCTAGTCATGGTGTTCTGTGCAGAATGGGGCATGGCATACACTACTGAACGTCACCGAAGGAACAGCAGTAAGGCGAGGGCTCCTCCGGAAGGTTGCTTTAATAATCATTTGATACTTTTATTATTGTTGTGGTTTCTGCTGTTGGTGTTATCGTTGTGGTCGTCGTCGTCGTCGTCGTCTTCGTCGTCGTTGTTGTTATAGTTATTATCATTATCATAATCATAATTGTTATCGTTAACAATTCATTATTATTATTACTATAACCATTATTATTGTTGTTGTTGTTGTTGTTGTTATTGTTATTATTATTATTATTATTATCATCATCATTGTTGCTGTTGTTGTTATTATTATCATCATCATTATTATTATTGTTTTTGTTGTTATCACAGATGACCGTTCTGTTAGGGCAAACCAACAGTGGAACATGTCCCGAGTTCTTGCCAAGCAGCACTAACCCAGGGAAGGCACACATGCAGACACAATCCACGGCACAAAGAGCTGTACATGCAGCTGGCACTGCCAGAGGAACCACAACGCCACCAGAAACTTCGGCATCGACGCTCTACGTGGCAGGAGGCCACCAGTCATGGACCGGAACAGCTGTGACATCAGGAGCATGGATATGGATGTGGGATCTACAGGGTGGTATTTGGATGACTGTAACACACAGCAGACCTTCCAGAACGGTAAAACTATCCTGAGATCACCTGGAAGAGCGGGCACAGACTGGCACTCTGCTCACATTCATCAAAACAACTCATTCTGATGGAACTCACTGTGCCATAAGAAAGCAGAGTGGAGCAATCTCACATCTACGAGACGGAGGAACATGCGGTCTAGCCAGCAGCAAGAAGGAATCTCGCTTCCAATCCAAAGTCATCACCACAGAAGCTGGAGCAAGGCGAACCATAAGCTCATCAGCGTGTGACCTCATGAAACAGCTCGGGGTTTCTGGAAAGAAGAGGACGAGAACTCTGAAGGCAATGGCAGAGGCAGCTGAAAAGAGCTCCAGCTGGATCAGGTCGAGGAGGAACAAAAGGAAACTGAATAAAGCCGAAAAAAATCCCAACTTAGAACAGGTGCGCCATGAGGATGTGGAAAGACACCTGTCCACAAAGACAACGCCTTGAGGCGCCCTTCTTCCAGTAGCGGCTGACTGAAGAAGCGGAAAGACACCTGTCCCACAGAGACAACACCCTGAGACGCCCGCCTCGCAGAAGTGGCTGACTGGAATCCCGGCGGCGCCAGGATAAAACTCTGGCAGGAGAAGGGCATCTAGCAGTCACGACCTGCCTACCCTCCAGACCATGTAGAGTGTAAACAGTTCAGGGTCGAAATGGGTGTCTGAGGAGGGAAAGGGAGGGGAGGTGGGGGTGGGGGTGGTGGTGGATGTGTGTGTGTGTGTGTGGGGGGGGGGGGGATGAGAGTGTAAAAAGTTCAGGGTCGAAAAATTTGTCTGAGGAGGGAAAGGGAGGGGGTGGGGGGGTGGGTGGGTGGGAAGTAGAGTGTAAAAAGTTCAGGGTCGAAATAGTTGTCTGGGGATGGAAAGAGGGAGGGGGTGGGTGGCGTGGGTTTCTTCTCTGAAGCTCTGCTGTCACCCTCTCCCTAGGGTTTCTTCCTGTCATCATCATCATCATCATCATCATCATCATCATCATTATTGTTATTGTTGTTGTTCATCATTATTATTATTATTATTATTATATTATTATAGTATTATTATTATCATTATTATTTGTTGTTGTTGTTGTATTATCATCATCATTATTATCATTATTATTATTATTATTAAACCGAAGCTAGAATCAATACCTTGTCGATGTAAGCCTCTTGTTAATTGGTTGTTGGACTATTTTTCAAAGCCAGAAGTAAGACATTTGTTGGTTGTCTGTTGAAGGAGCAGAGGAAGTAAGGGAAAAAAACTCTCGTCCCTGGTGCAGCCCTAGTCAAAGTGAATCCACACACAGCATCAGCAATACCCACTTGTCTTGTCACTTCGGTTAATTTAAACTACCTGTACTGCTCCACATCGACAACCCCTGCTTTTTTTGTCGCGTCGGTTAAGCTACCTGCACTACTCCACTTGTCTTTGTCACGTCGGTTAAATTACCTGTATTACTCCACAGTTTACGTTAGATAACAATGGGCTTGGTAGATTTGATGGAGTCTACTTCATGTTTAAATAAAACTCTGTTCTTCTTCTGTATACATTTATAATGCTTCACACATTTTTTTTAAATTTAGTATTATAACATATCTAAATTTGCATAATTTGCATATGACGTAAGACCCTGGCTGTATAAGAACCCATCCCTGCTCCGTTTTCTCCAAAACACGAGGATAGGAGAAAACCAGACAGACATTGTCTACCAAACACGAACAGAATGGCAGTATCATATCCTACAGACATCGTTCTCCAAAACACGAGGGTGCTAGAGTATCACACAAACATCGTCTAACCCCCCCCACCCCCCACCCCAAACAAGCGAGCACACACACACACACACACACACACACACACACACACACACACACACACACACACACACAAATCGAGAAATTTTGTCTCAGCCCCCCACCCCCCCCCCCCTCCCCGAAAAAATACCACCACCAACAACAGAAACAAACCCACAACAGACAAACAAACAAACGAGCAAACAAAGGAGCTTGATCGCAGCACCCACAAACACACTGTCTCCCGAACACGAGCTTGACAAGAGCATCCAGCATCAGACTCCAACACGATCAGCATGATACCTTCTACCTACAGACCTATCGTCAGTTGGGGTGCGGGGGAAGGGGGTGGGGGGATGGGAGAGACGGAGAGGAGGACAGGTTACGGACGTGACGGGGGGTGGGGGTGGGGGGTGGGGGGGGGGGGGGGGGGGAGGGAGGAATGCCCCAGGCATGCCCGCCATGTCCGCCATGCCCAGTCCCCGTCGTGGGCACATTCCACACGCTGCTGACGTCAGCCCAGCGCTGGTGGACTGCATTAACTTGGCGAGTGCGGGATCCGAACCGTGAAGCCCTCAAAGCTGGAACCCATGGAAAGGGGTTGGGGTGCGAGGGGGGGGGGGGGGGGGGGGGGGGGGGGGGGGTCACTCTGTGGGGGGGGGAAAAGTGTGAGGGGGAGGGGGTCGGTGTAAGGTGTGTGGGGTGGGTTGATATGGGGGTGGGTCGGCTTAGCATGTCGTCCATAATTTTTGTTTTGTTTTGTGTGTGTGTGTGTGTGTGTGTGTGTGTGTGTGTGTGTGTGTGTGTGTGTGTGTGTGTGTTGTTGTTGTTGTGTTGTTGTTGTTGTTGTTGTTGTTGTTGTTGTTTTGTGTTTGTTTTCCACATTATGTAGGAGCCGGAATAGCTCAGTTGGTAGAGCGCCGAACACGTAATCTTGGTGATCCTGGGGTTGCGGGTTCGAATCTCCGCTGGGGCGTTTTCGGTACAGGGGGATTTTTCCCTCGGAGTTAACATTGGTTCTGAGTTTATTTCCCACACAGTCCTTCGAATGAGACTATAAACCGAGGTTCCGTGTGTGAATGCACGCATAACATCTTGCACACACGTCAAATCCCATCACCAACTTTCGGAAGAGAAGGCCAGTTTGGCCGTTGGTATGGATGACACGTTACACATAGCATGCACCCTGCGTGAGAAATGGAAAGAATGAAGAAAGTAAGGAATTTGAATGAACGATATTGAACGATATTGACTGGATGACACGGGAAACGACTGAATGAAGCGCCAGCTGGCAGCTCTTCAGTCGGCACTACCCAGGTAGGCAGCCCGTTGTGTAAAGGAGTGTTGATTGTAAAGCGCTTAGAGCTTGGTCTCTAGCCGAGAATAGGCGCTACATAAGTATTCATTATTATTGTTATTATTATTACATGATATTAGACGAGACCAAAAAAAAAGAAGAAGAAAAAAGAAATCGGAGCCTGGTAAAAAGGTTCACACATCGAGTCAAAAGAATTAAATTATCTACAGCTATAACACAAAAGTAGAAAATCCACTTGATCAAAGATAAAAACAAACAAACAAACAAACAAAAAAAAAACGAAACATATAACTCTTCTGTCTTATCTCACCACTGACTGTTTTTCTATTATGAGTATTTGCCAATTGGACTTTTAGCTGAGTGCAAAAAGAAAAGATATATTTCACTTGCTGACAGGAAAAACATTTGAATAAGTTATACAGACGTATTTGGAATGAATTTTTTCATTAAGTTGCACAAAAGAATGTGATCAGTTGATATGCTTTGACCACATATACAATGCGTATTTTTGACATACTTTGTTTTAAAACAATCCAATTTCCATCTACAGATCAAGGAATTTATCTGTCATCTACGATAAATGTTTTGATCGTACTTACTTTTCATGAATATTTTTCATTTCATTGTGTAAACCAAAACACCCAGTTTCTCTTCTATCAAATGAAAATTAGAAAATTGTACTTTTTTCTGCCAAAGTATAGCACTCTTGCACTGACGTAGAGAAGTTCAAAGAATGTGAATCTGAAGATCGTTTTGCTCTTCTATTTGTTAGAACATCAACCTTTTCATTATAATATAACCCACAGTGGGTGGGCACCCAAGAAATGCTACTTCAGTGTCTCTAACTGAGAGGAAATGGACTAAGTTATTTATTTCAATAATCATCTCAGGTCGAACTTTTAACTTAAGATTCTTCATTGCAGTAAGAACTGACTTAGAATCTACACATAAAACAACTTTAAATAATTTTTGAGGGTAATCAACAACAAACTTATAGCAGTTAACTCAGCAGTGAATATAGATTTTTTTTTTCGAGATAATAGGACTTTTCTTTGTAAAGGCCTGGAAAAATGTATGTTGCACCTGCATGTTCATTGATTAATGATCAATCAGTGTATATCTTAAAATGGTTGGAATAGTAATCATGCAAATGCATTTTCATATTGGCTAATAACAAATTAGTATTTTCAGCCTTTGTTAAATCTGTATGCTCAATATCAAAATGTGCTCGTATTAGTTTCCAGGGAGGGATAGGAGGCACAATAGATCTTTTTGCAGTAGATGTCAGTTTGATATCTGATGATTCTAAAATCGAGGAAGTATATGTTCTTAGAATCATTTGAGATGATGTATTTTTTAGCCCTTTTGGGAAAAATAGTGTCCGATTTAATATTTATTTCAGGATCTATATTGTTGTCTATAGCAGAACTTCTTATAACAAATTTGGTACATGCAAGATTCCTATATTCTTCCAGTGGTAATATCCCAGCAGCACTGTACGGCTTGTACAAGAGGCATGGACTGGTAGTCCCATGGCTATCTTATATGCTTTAGAATAAAAACTTTGATTTTTTTTTTCAGTAAGTATTTGGGTGCACTGAAGAATACCTCTTGTGCGTACGTTAATTTTGATCTAACCGGTGCAGTAGAAAGGTGCAACAGAGTAACTGTGTCCTGAGCCCAAACATGCTGGCTAATAATCTTTAGTAGATTTAAAGTTTTTCGAGCTTTTGATAGAACATGCTCTATGTGGAAATTCCATGACAACTTTGATGTAAATTTACTCCAAGGAATTTAACTATTTTTGTATATTTGATGGGTATGTCGTTGACTTGAAATAAAGGCATATTTAGTGGATCAGATCCGGTATTAAACAACATCATGTGTTTTTTTTTCAGTTGATATTTGCAAACCATTTTCAGTCATGTAATCAGAGAAGGTATTTAGTTCTTTTTGATATAACTTTTAAATATAGTTTTGTGATCTGACAGATGTACACTTTTTTAATGTCACTTTCGTCCATATGCTTATGTCATCCGCATATTGGACTAGTTCTATATTTTTAGCAATTTGTGTGTGTGTGTGTGTGTGTGTGTGTGTGTGTGTGTGTGTGTGTGTGTGTGTGTGTGCGCGCGCGCGCGCGCGCACGTGTGTGTGTGTGTGTGTGTGTGTGTGTGTGTGTGTGTGTGTGTGTGTTTTAATACAGAGAAGCAGACAGGAGCAGTCTGAAACACACTGAGCCAAGACACTGCCCCTGAGCCATCTCACAACAGGCCGTTGAAGAAGGTCCAAACAAGGTCATGACTTAAAGTGTCTTCACTTTCTCTCCTGCTTTGTCTCCTTTGTCGTGGGTATTCAGTGTCTCTTTGGCTTCAAAGATTTGGGACGCCGGGACGCAGTCTTTCCCCCCCTCTCCCCCCCCCCCCCCCCCCCCCCCCGGTGTATAGTATACCAAGAAAAAACCCTCCAGTGTATAGTGTACCAAGAAACACCCTCCAGTGTATAGTACACCAAGAAACACCCTCACTCTCCGGTCCGGTATATAGTCTACGAAGAAACGCCCTCCGGTGTACCATCTGTTCCAAAACTCGACCACAATTCTCTTCCACTGCTTAAACCCCAGCTCTCACTGCTCCGGCTTGAACGGAGACCCTAGTGGAAAAGAGCCAGGTTGTTGCTGCTACTAGGCCTAAAGGCGAGTGGTGTTTTGTGAGAAAGCCACCAGTGTGAGACGTGCCCACAAACCGTTCCATCACGATGCTGATGAGCGGTGCAGTCGTTAGATGGTCATTCTCTGGTCCCTGGTGCCTGCGCTAATGGTCAAAACACGGTCCCCCCTTTCCTGAAATCCACATCCGCTTGTCAGCACTGACACGGCCAACCACTGTGAGCGATCGCTCTGGCCACCCGCACAGGTCAGGTCAGACGCCATGTTGGTGATGTCACTTCCGTTTCCTTTTTGTTTTCAGGCAAAGTGGGTAGGAAAATGGCCGCTCACTTTTTTTTTTTTTTTTTTTTTTTTTGGGGGGGGGGGGGGGGGGGAGGGGGGGGGGGGGGAATGGCCGCTTACTTTTTTTTTCTTTCTTCTTGTGTTTTTTTTTTTTTGTTGTTTTTTTTTGCATTTCCACTCATACCAGTATGCGGAAACTGAATAGTAGAGATGATACTAATTCCTTTTTGTGCTCTCAGTTCTTATAGAACAGGAATACTTTAGAATGGGAACGAAGAAATGCTGTCTGTGCGTGTGTGTGTCCATCCGTGGTCAAAATGTGTTCCACTCGCTCCAGACAAAACTACTGGGCCGATCTTGCTGAAAATTTGTAGGTGTGGTCATTATGGGTCAAGGATGATGCCCGATGTGTTATTTTACCGTTATAGCCGTTACTAACGGCCATAACGGCCCATAACGGTTTTCCTTCTTCACGGAATATCTCAGAAAGTACTTGGCCAATCTCTGAAAATTTGTAGGCATGTTCTGTATGGGTCACGGATCATGCCCGATGTGTTATTTCACCGTTATAGCCGTTGCTAACGGCCGTTACTAACGGCTATAACGGTTTTTCTTATTTTAATGGAATATCTCAGAAAGTACTTGGTCGATCTTTCTGAAATAATGTAGGCATGTTCATTATGGACCACTGATCATGCCCGATGTGTTATTGTACCGTTACAGCCGTTACTAAAGACTATAACGGCCCATAACGGGTTTTCTCTTTTATGGAATACCTTAGAAAATACTTGGCCGATCTTTCTGAAACTTTGTAGGTATCTTCATTATGAGTCACGGATCATGCCCGATGTTTTAGTTTACTGTTATAGCCGTTACTAACGGCTATAACGGCCCATAACAATTTCTTCTTTATGGAGAATCTCAGAAAGTACATGGCCGATCTTTCAGAAAATTTGAAGGTATGTTCATTACGGGTCACAGATGATGGCCGACGTTTACCAGAATAGCCGTTACTAACGGCTATAACGGGCCTAAACGGTTTTTTTTCCTCTTTATAGAATATCTCACGCGTATTCTAGATAAACTGGGAGTACGTTTAACACTCATGCGCCCACCAAACATTCACCTCTCTCTGGGAATGGGATGTCACGCATTCGTTTCTCTCCTAACACGACTGAGGAACAAGAAATACAATTTCTATGCTACTTATAATCAAACATGAAAATCCAATTACACAAAATGAACAAATCAACACATAAAAGATCAATACTTCCTAATCCCGGGTTATAATAAAATGACTTCTTACCTGGCCAGGTTTTCACACACACAACCACGCTTTCACACCACACCACAGTTCTTGTTCTTGAAAAGTCTCTTCACGTCTTCTTCTTCAGCACTGCTTGATGGTGAAGCCCTTGTTTGACTGGCTCCAGGTATCAGGACTGGGTCCTCGTGGTCGTCGTCTCTGGGATCTCGACGTAGAACTCTTCTTCTTCGTCTCTTTCACCCACCTCTGGGTTCAAATTCAGTTTGTCTGTCTTCACCCACCTCTGGGTTTCAAACTTAGGTTTCTTCTCTTCCAGCTTGTCTTTAACCCTAAGACTTTGCTGTCTCTTCTATCTCCCAGACCACGTTTCTCTTGACCCTAGTCCGTCCTGCTCACTCTCCTCCCTTCTCTCTCTCTCCCCTCTTCCTCTCTCTCTCTCTCTCTCTGTTGTTCTCCCCTGACGTTGTCTTCCCCCTCAGTTTATATAGGGGTGCAAACAAAGGATCCCCCTTCGGGACATGCCTTTGTCCATGCTGCTTCTCAACCCCCCTGTTCACAAGTACCCTGAATTCTCCATTCGCTACATTCTTCTACACATGAGCATTTACACACGTCCCTACCTAATTGGTTAGCAAACAAACACTTGGCACCAAATGGACATCGAAAATTCCCGCCGACTTCGGGGGTCACTTAACACGGTAATTATCTTAGGGAGAGCTACAACAACGTCCACACGCATTCGACCAGCCTGACAATAGAACCAGCTCAGTGCCCCACGGCAATACCATCTGAACGAGCCCAAGACTCCTGCTCTTCAATTACTGTTTACAAAGCGACCTCAGCTGACTGAGTATGTAGCGCCCACTCGATGCAGAGAGAAAAAAAACAAATGCTGAAATCTCCACCAGCTCTAAGTTGTGTGGCCATATATATACACACTAAAATCCAAGCAGATATCTCATCCCCCGCATATGAAACTTCCACCAGCTCTACTAGTCTAAGTAGTGTGGCCATATATGGGTAAACATTATGTTTTACGGAAATTCTCTCTCCCTTTCTGTACACACACGCCTTGCCTACCCCGCGCATGTGCTGCATTGTGCACAGAAACGCCTGACATCACCAAGGATGCCGGGCCAGTAGTACTCTCGCGTCACAACTTTTTGTGTGGCCTTTCTACCGAGATGGCCCGAGGCTGACGTCACGTGATTTTCTGACATCACCGCCCTTCTGCGGTTTGTGGGCAGAACGATCTGTCTTTTCATCTTCCCCGAACTTGAGTGCGTGAAAGTTCGGTATAATACCCCATCTTCTAGCTCAAAACCGATGGTGCCCTCCTTAACACCCTTCTTCTGTCCTGTGTGAGCGAACCTAAACAATTTTCTAAGTGAGTTATCGCCCTTTTGCTGTGCCCGTAAGTGAGTGGGGTTAGTCTCACACTAGACACGCTCCAACGCTTTCTCAAGTGTGTGACCGCCTGGGGCCTTTCTCTCCCGTGACTTCTTTTCTCTGATTCACACAGAAAGAAATCACGGTCTGGGTCTTCGTACCCACGTGCTCCTGGAATGTTTCCAATCACCAGATCATACGGCGGCTTTGGAACAGCCAAAGCCTGTACAGTCCCACTATAAAATGGTGTATCAATAAACACCTGAGCCGTTTTGAATTCTGCTACTGTTCCATCTATTTGTCTACACCTCTGTGTTTGACCTGTGAATTGTCCCTTCTTGACCAGGGACTCTTCACCATCACACCAGTGCACCCAGAGTCTCTAATGACATTAACCACATTGTCCCCTACTCTGCCTTTGTGCACATCCATGTTATCGCCTGAATCTGTGAACACACAGCACAATCCAGACAAAATAACACTGTCATCTTTTCCATCTTTTTCTGCCTGCCTCTCACTTGGCCTGACCCTCATTGCTGCTGCTTTTTGTGACTTGAATATGCAGTCCCTAGCCAAGTGTCCTGTCTTGTTTGCACAGGAAACAGGTACGCTCATTCCTAGCCACGTGGCTATTGGTTTTCACCCTGGTTTGCTCACGTGACGCCGTAGGCCTACGGGTTTGTACTACTGACTCATTACGTGAGTCATGTGCTGGGCTGCTATCCTCTGGATATGCCTCTAGGCTTTCCTCTTCTTGAGACAAATCACGCCTCGCTTCGCGGTAAGTCTCTGCTGCTTCAAGTACTTCAGCTATTGTCACAACATTCCTTTCCTTGAGGTAGATTGTGAGGCCCGGCCCACAACCATCAAGTATCTGCTCTTTCATCACTAGTGCCTTTAGGCCTTCAAAATCACGGTCCACTCCACTAAGTTCAACCCACTTGTTAAAGTAGTGATCTAGTCTAACTCCAAACTGTGTGTAGGTCTCACCCTGTTCAATTCTCGCCTGGCGAAACTTACGCCTAAAACCTTCTTCAGTCAAATCATATGCCTTCAGTACTGCTTGTTTCACCTTGTCAAAATCCCTCTGATCTGCTTTGGGTAAGGTAGAAACAGTGTGTAACGCACGACCTGTCAACAAGGCAGACAGGTTTATTGCCCAGTTATCTTCGGGCCAGCCCTCGTGTTCGGCAAATGATTCAAAACGACTGATATAGGCATCAATCGAATCAGTTTCTTCTCTGAAAAGTGGAAGTTTAGGTCTAGGCCCGGAATTTAGTCTGTGGCCTACTGACTCAGAACTGGTGTCCATTTCACTACGATTTTCAGATTTTATTCTTTCCAACTCAATTGTTTTTGGCTAAAATCTCTGATTCTGCTTCTGCTCTAGCCCTGGCAGCTGCACTCTCTGCATCTGCTCTGCTTTGGCCGCTGCACTCTCTGCTTTGGCCGCTGCTCTGCATCTGCTCTTGCTTTGGCAGCTAAACACTCTGCATCCGCTTTAGCCTTTGACGCAGCCGTTTCTGCCTCTAGATTTCTTTTGACAGCTGCGAGCTGTTCCTTTTCAAACTTCCTTCTTTCAGCCCTTTCATCTCTCTCAGTCTTCTGCTGAGTTTCAATGAACTTACGCAGTTCCTCTCCTGTATATCCTAGTTTCTCTCCCCTAAACTCATCAGTTTCTCAATGGGAGTAAAACTTTCTTCAGCCATTTTCTTTTCTGATATGTTTTAGCACCACTAAAACAGTTATACTTATAAAACCGGAAAAAAGTTGGTACACAGTTTATCTACTAAACGTTACGAGTACACCAACCAGTAGTAGTGTTCCTAACACAAAGGAGCCTTAATCTTAAACCACAGCTTCTGTGAGAGTTAAGACTAGAACCTCGTTCTTCGTTTCTCTGAACGACCTTTGATTAATACAACCACCCTACACACAAGTCAATACTCAACACTCAAAACTAAAGGAATAATTAGAAGAGCTAATTAAAATTGCCTTTAGTGGACGCTTCGCCCCAGTACTACTCTAGTACTCACTTTGTTTCCCTCCTGAGACTTATTTGGCCATGCAATCCTCCTGGCAGGCTCGCCACTTTGTCCAGGACGGGGGAAATCGTGATGGTATTGCTTAAGTGCACTAAGTTGATGTATTATTAGTCAGGTAACACACCAAGGTTATCTCTGCACTCATACACGCATATGCACACTCATGCGCCCACCAAACATTCACCTCTCTCTGGGAATGGGATGTCACGCATTCGTTTCTCTCCTAACACGACTGGGAACAAGAAATACAATTTCTATGCTACTTATAATCAAACATGAAAATCCAATTACACAAATGAAACAAATCAACACATAAAAGATCAATACTTCCTAATCCCGGGTTATAATAAAATGACTTCTTACCTGGCCAGGTTTTCACACACACAACCACGCTTTCACACCACACCACAGTTCTTGAAAAAGTCTCTTCACGTCTTCTTCTTCAGCACTGCTTGATGGTGAAGCCCTTGGTTGACTGGCTCCAGGTATCAGGACTGGGTCCTCGTGGTCGTCTCTGGGATCTCGACGTAGAACTCTTCTTCTTCGTCTCTTTCACCCACCTCTGGGTTCAAATTCAGTTTGTCTGTCTTCACCCCACCTCTGGGTTTCAAACTTAGGTTTCTTCTCTTCCAGCTTGTCTTTAACCCTAAGACTTTGCTGTCTCTTCTATCTCCCAGACCACGTTTCTCTTGACCCTAGTCCGTCCTGCTCACTCTCCTCCCTCTCTCTCTCTCCCTGCTTCCTCTCTCTCTCTCTCTCTCTCTGGGTGTGTTCTCCTCTGACGTGTGTCTTCCCTCAGTTTATATAGGGGTGCAAACAAAGGATCCCCCTTCGGGACATGCCTTTGTCCATGCTGCTTCTCAACCCCCCTGTTCACAAGTACCCTGAATTCTCCATTCGCTACATTCTTCTACACATGAGCATTTACACGCGTCGTCCCCTACCTAATTGGGTAGCAAACAAACACACTTGGCACCAAATGGACATCGAAAATTCCCGCCGACTTCGGGGGTCACTTAACACGGTAATTATCTAGAGCTACAACAACGTCCACACGCATTCGACCAGCCTGACAATAGAACCAGCTCAGTGCCCCACGGCAATACCATCTGAATGAGCCCAAGACTCCTGCTCTTCAATTACTGTTTACAAAGCGACCTCAGCTGACTGAGTATGTATGTAGCGCCCACTCGATGCACCGAGGTCCTAGTGGTTACGTCCCTTTGCCTCTAAGCGTTTAATGCCTTTTGTGAGAAGTTTCACTTGCTCCCAGCTTTTCCGTTTCTTTGTGATGCTCTCTCACAGTTGTGCACCACTGTCCGAGGCATTCTCTGCTGTGACGCAGCCTTTATGGACTTGCCTTGCCCCACACGTCTTTGACCAAACTGAAACTGGAGTTTACTTTTGAGGTTGTCTTCATTTATTTCAACGTGGTTTTCCGATAGAATGATGAACACAACAACATGCCCTTACTGATGACCTTTGACTTGAGGCGTGGCCGGATCATCTGCAGAACGTC
>JADBJO010001995.1:140281-150281 GCA_016801955.1 Conus betulinus | reverse complement strand
GGGGTGGGGTAGAGTTGGGGACAGGGGCAAACAACCCTCTAACAAGGCAGATATGGCGCAGGGAGCGGGGGCGGAGGTAGGGGTTGAGGAGGGAGGGGATCGTTTTCATGGTAGTGTTGACTGTGAAGTCCTGTTTCCTGCCCATCTAGGCCACCAGTGAGTGATCTTGAAAAGTACTTTGCAAATTAGTGCTGTGTGTCTTGGCTGCTGACTGATCTATTGCCCGCTTGTCTCTAGGGTGGGGTCCTGGCCTGTGTGTGTGTGTGTGTGTGTGTGTGTGTGTGTGTGTGTGTGTGTGTGTGTGTGTGTGTGTGTGTGTGTTTGGGGTGAGTGACAAACACAGAAACTCTTTCCCCAAAGGGGAAACAATTACAGATATAGTACTCCGGCATATGTAGCGACAGATAAAAACGTTGAGACAGTCAGATCTGGAGAGTTAGAGATATGGAGTAGACAGATGTCTCGTAGACAGATCTGTGGCTCTGAAACACACACACTTCCTGATGTGGCAGTGGAGACCTATCTCTGAGGCACACTGTCCTGATGTGGCAGTAGAGACCTATCTCTGAGGCACACTGTCCTGATGTAGCAGTGGAGACCTATCTCTGAGGCACACTGTTCTGATGTGTGGAGACCTATCTCTGAGGCACACTGTTCTGATGTGGAGACCTATCTCTGAGGCACACTGTCGTGATGTGGGAGTGGAGACCTATCTCTGAGCACACTGTCCTGATGTGGAGACCTATCTCTGAGGTACACTGTCCTGATGTGGAGAGACCTATCTCTGAGGCACACTGTCCTGATGTGGCAGTGGAGACCTATATCTCTGAGGCACACTGTCCTGATGTGGCAGTGGAGACCTATCTCTGAGGCACACTGTCCTGAAGTGGAGACCTATCTCTGAGGCACACTGTCCTGATGTGGCAGTGGAGACCTATCTCTGAGGCACACTGTCCTGATGTGGTGGAGACCTATCTCTGAGGCACACTGTCCTGATGTGGAGTGGAGACCTATCTCTGAGGCACACTGTCCTGATGTGTGGAGACCTATCTCTGAGGCACCTGTCCTGATCTCTGAGGCACACTGTCCTGATGTGGTTGTGGAGACCTATCTCTCTCTGAGGCACACTGTCCTGATGTGGTTGTGGAAACCTATCTCTGAGGCACACTGTCCTGATGTGGCAGTAGAGACCTATCTCTGAGACACACACTGTCCTGATGTGTGAGGCCTATCTCCGAGGCACACTGTCCTGATGTGGCAGTAGAGACCTATCTCTGAGACACACTGTCCTGATGTGATGTGAGACCTACCTCTGAGGCACACTGTCCTGATGTGGATGCCTATCTCTGAGACACACTGTCCTGATGTGGCAGTGGAGACCTATCTCTGAGGCACACTGTCCTGATGTGGAGACCTACCTCTGAGGCACACTGTCCTGATGTGGATGCCTATCTCTGAGACACACTGTCCTGATGTGGCAGTAGAGACCTATCTCTGAGACACACTGTCCTGATGTGGAGACCTACCTCTGAGGCACACTGTCCTGATGTGGATGCCTATCTCTGAGACACACTGTCCTGATGTGGCAGTGGAGACCTATCTCTGAGACACACTGTCCTGATGATGTGGAGACCTACCTCTGAGGCACACTGTCCTGATGTGGATGATGCCTGTCTCTGAGACACACTGTCCTGATGTGGCAGTGGAGACCTATCTCTGAGGCACACTGTTCTGATGTGGATGCCTATCTCTGAGGCACACTGTCCTGATGTGGATGCCTATCTCTGAGACACACTGTCCTGATGTGGCAGTGGAGACCTATCTCTGAGACACACTGTCCTGATGTGGAGACCTACCTCTGAGGCACACTGTCCTGATGTGGATGCCTATCTCTGAGACACACTGTCCTGATGTGGCAGTGGAGACCTATCTCTGAGGCACACTGTCCTGATGTGGAGACCTATCTCTGAGGCAAAATGTCCTGATGTGAGAGTGGAGGCCTATCTCTGAGGCACACTGTCCTGATGTGGCAGTGGAGACCTATCTCTGAGGCAAAATGTCCTGACGTGGAAGTGGAGACCTATCTCTGAGGCACACTGTCCCGATGTGGAGACCTATCTCTGAGGCACACTCTCCTGATGTGGAGACCTATCTCTGAGGCACACTCTCCTGATGTGGAGACCTATCTCTGAGGCAAAATGTCCTGATGTGAGAGTGGAGACCTATCTCTGAGACACACTGTCTGTCCTGATGTGGCAGTGGAGACCTATCTCTGAGGCACACTGTTCTGATGTGGAGACCCTATCTCTGAGGCACACTGTCCTGATGTGGAGACCTATCTCTGAGGCACACTGTCCTGATGTGTGGAGACCTAACTCTGAAGCACCCTGTCCTGATGTGGGAGTGGAGACCTATCTCTGAGGCACACTGTCCAGATGTGGGAGTGAAGGCCTATCTCTGAGACACACTATCCTGATGTGGCAGTGGAGACCTATCCCTGAGGCACACTGTTATGATGTAGAGACCTCTCTCTGAGAGGCACACTGTCCTGATGTGGCAGTGGAGACCTATCTCTGAGGCACACTGTCCTGATGTCGAGACCTATCTCTAAGGCACACTGTCCTGATGTGGAGACCTATCTCTGAGGCACACTGTCCTAATGTGGTTGTGGAGACCTATCTCTGAGGCACACTGTCCTGATGTGGCAGTGGAGACCTATCTCTGAGGCACACTGTCCTGATGTGGCAGTGGAGACCTATCTCTGAGGCACACTGTCCTGATGTGGCAGTGGAGACCTATCTCTGAGGCACACACTGTCCTGTATCCACGTCGATGACGACACACTCTCAGCGATCTAATTATCGGGCTTTCTTCAACGAAAAAAGAAAATCCATCAGGTTGCTACCGTGGTGCACTTTCACACCAGCACGCTGACTCGGGTATTGGTTTCCCAGTTCAACCTTCTTGCTTTCCCTGTAGCTGGCAGACATTGCAGCGAAACCGTATCTCACACATCTGCTAGCTGGGATAAAACACGAGGTACAGAATACGAAAAAACGGAAAAGAACCCCTCTCACTGCCACCGCCATCCCCACCCACCCCCCTTGTCCCCCCCCCCCCCCCCCCCCCCCCCCCCCCCCCCCCCCCCCCCCCCCCCCCCCCCCCCCGGCGGCGTCCTGTGGCAATCCCCTGAAGCGACAAGGGCGACAATTTGTATGTTCACAGCGTTCCCGACACGGGCAAGAGCTCCCAGGGCCGCTAACTCGACAAATCCCTATCGCAGGGAGCATCGAGTAATGACGCTACTTGTCTTCTGATCTGTGCCGACAGGGGGCGCTGGCAGTCAGGCCCTGGGATGTCCGTGAGGGCCCGGGTGAGAGCCACATGTGGTCGACACGTTTGTCAGGAAGGGTCTCGTTTTGTTTCCCGTGTTTTCCCCCGCTCACTAACACCCTCTTCTCTTTCTTTTCGTGCAGTTCCCCCTTCCTTCTCTCTTGTGAAACTGCTAGAAGTGTATTTATTCTTATGCACGGACGCCTGTCGGTGTTAGGAATACATTGAAAGCAATAGAAGAATGATATTGCCACGGCGGTTTCTCTGGGAATGGATCGGATCAGTTAGAGACGAATCGAGCGCAGCGCGTTTCTGAAGTGTAATGGAGTACTGCTTCTCTCTCTCTCTCTCTCTCTCTCTCTCTCTCTCTCTCTCTCTCTCTCTCTCTGTGCGCGCATGCGCGCGTGCGTGCTTGTGGAACGTGTTGGAGAAAAAAAGTGTGATATTTATGGAAGGGGTGGGGGGGGGGGGGGGGGGGGGGGGGGGGCTATGAAAAGATTAGCAGAGAGACTGGGCGAAAGTTGGTCAGTTCTTTATGAAATTAGGACCAATAGTCTAGAGGTGAGGAGAGATTGTTTCAGCTGCGTGCCATGCTGCCCCTCTCTTGAAAAGTGTAGCTAACAGATGCCCCCGCCCCTTACCCCTCCCAGTCCCCCAGTCCGCCTGAAGTTGATTGAAGTGAACGGAGTGTGAAAACACAGCCGGGGTAAGAGAGTGGGCCCCGATTTGTCTAGGGTCTATCTCTACCACCGTTGTGTCTTCTGCTATAACTGTCTGTGTGTGTGTGTTTGTGTGTCTGTACCACTGTTGTGTCTTCTGCTGCCACTGTCTATCTGTCTGTCTGTACCACTGTTGTGTCTTCTGCTGCCACTGTCTGTCTGTCTGTACCATTGTTGTGTCTTCTGCTACCCACTGTCTGTCTGTCTGTCTGTCTGTCTGTCTGTCTGTCTGTCTGAACCACTGTTGTCTTCTGCTACCACTGTCTGTCTGTCTGTCTGTCTGTCTGTACCACTGTTGTGTCTTCTGTTGCCACTGTCTGTCTGTCTGTCTGTCTGTCTGTGAGTGTCTGTCTGTCTGTGCCACTGTTGTGTCTTCTGCTGCCACTGTCTGTCTGTACCACTGTTGTGTCTTCTGCTACCACTGTCTGTCTGTACCACTGTTGTGTCTTCTGCTACCATTGTCTGTCTGTCTGTACCACTGTTGTGTCTTCTGCTACCACTGACTGTCTGTCTGTACCACTGTTGGTCTTCTTCTACCCATTGTCTGTCCGTACCAGTGTTGTGTCTTCTGTTGCCACTGTCTGTCTGTACCACTGTGTGTGTCTTCTGCTACCACTGTCTGTCTGTACCACTGTTGTGTCTTCTGCTACCACTGTCTGTCTGTCTGTCTGTACCACTGTTGTGTCTTCTGCTGCCACTGTCTGCCTGTACCCACTGTTGCGTCTTCTGCTACCACTGTCTGTCTGTCTGTACCACTGTTGTGTCTTCTGCTACCACTGTCTGCCTGTACCCACTGTTACGTCTTCTGTTATCATTGTCTGTCTGTATCTACCAACTGTTTCGTCTTCTGCTGCTATACCGGTGTCCTGTTTCCACCCCCCCACCCATCATTCCACTGCCAGACACTGTTCCCATTGTCAGCTCTCTCTCTCTATCTCTCTAGCGCCACTCTCAGGAAAATGCAAGTCAGGGTTCCGGGCGGTCAGCCACGGTGGAGAACAGCCAGCTAGCTGCAGGCCAGTTTCAGCACTGTCTGTTCAGCAACGTCCAATGATTTCAATGTCAGTACTCTTCTTCTTCTTCTCGAACACTCTCTAGATGGGAACGCCAGCTCCTCCGACGAATGCTGCCGTGCGCTGTAGGTCCTCAAGGGCACCGTAGAGCTTCCTCTCCACTGATGTTTGCCCCGTCCATATCTGTTGTCTCAGAGCTTCGTGCACCAGGCAATCCTGCAGTAGATGTGCTGTTGTCATACTGCCGGTCTGGCATGGGCACTGGTCTGACTGACCGATCCTGAATGTCAGCGAGACCTGAGGAAAGACGCAGACCAGGCTCAGAAAGGGTCAGGGCTATGACCTGTCAGTTCTGATGAACTGCTGAACGCCACCGATAAGAGCAATGTACTGAAACACGGAGTTCCCTTTGATGATACGGCGAAATCTGTACTTACAGGAACTGTTCTGCTTCGAAGGTTAACAACACCAGTCTGAAATCTGTGAGAAATGCGATTTACTGGGTTTGACACCGAAAGTGACTATGACTGTACTTGATAGCATGCAACATGTAACATGTCTTACCATTACCCTCATACATTTCCCTTTTTCCCTTTCCCCCCTCTCTTCTTCTTCTTCTTCTTCTTCTTCTTCTTCTTCTGCTGCTGCTGCTGCTGCTGCTGCTCCTCCTCCTCCTTCTCCTCCTCCTTCTTCTTTTTTTTTCTCCTTCTCCTCCTCCTTGCAGCAGTAACAGTTGACACAGTGGAAAGAGCTGTTCTTCTGGCCTGCACCCTGACTGCAGCAGTGGCAGTTGACACAGTGGAGAGAGTTGTTCTTCTGGCTTGCACCCTGACTGCAACTGTGACAGTTGACACAGCAGAGAGTTGTTCTGGCCTGCACTCTCACTGCAGCAGTGACAGTTGACACAGCAGAGAGTTGTTCTGGCCTGCACTCTGATTGCAGCAGTGACAGTTGACACAGCAGAGAGGGTGTTCTGGCCTGCACCCTGACTGCAGCAGTGACAGTTGACGGTGGAGCGAGTTGTTCTGACCTGCACCCTGACTGCAGCAGTGACAGTTGACAGTGGAGCGAGTTGTTCTGACCTGCACCCTGACTGCAGCAGTGACAGCTGATACAGTGGAGACAGTTGTTCTTCTGGCCTGCACCCTGAATGCAGCAGTGACAGTTGACAGTGGAGACAGTTGTTCTGGCCTGGCCTGCACCCTGACTGCTGCTGTGACGGTTGACAGTGGAGAGCGTTGTTCTGGCCTGCACCATGACTGCAACAGTGACAGTTGACACAGTGGCGAGAATTGTTCTGACTTACACCATGACTGCAGCAGTGACAGTTGACACAGCACAGTGGAGAGAGTTGTTCTTCTGACCTGCACCCTGACTGCAGCAGTGACAGTTGACACAGTGGAGAGAGCTGTTCTTCTGGCCTGCACCCTGACTGCAGCAGTGACAGTTGACAGTGGAGAGCGTTCTTCTGACCTGCACCCTGACTGCAACAGTGACAGTGACACAGTGGAGAGAGTTGTTTCTGGCCTGCACCCTGACTGCAACAGTGACAGTTGACACAGTGGAGAGAGTTGTTCTGGTCTGCACCCTGAATGCAGCGGTGACAGTTGACACAGTGGGGAGAGAGTGGTTCTTCTGGCCTGCACCGTGACTGCAACAGTGACAGTTGACACGGTGGCGAGAATTGTTCTGACTTACACCATGACTGCAGCAGTGACAGTTGACACAGTGGAGAGCGTTGTTCTAGCCTGCACCTAGCCTGCACCCTGACTGCAGCAGTGACAGTTGACACAGTGGAGAGAGTTGTTCTGACCTGCACCATGACTGCAGCAGTGGCAGTTGACACAGTGGAGAGAGTTGTTCTTCCACCTGCACCATGACTGCAGCAGTGACAGTTGGCAGTGGAGAGAGTTTTTTCTGGCCTGCACCCTGACTGCTGCAGTGACAGTTGGCAGTGGAGAGAGTTGTTCTGGCCTGCACCATGACTGCAGCAGTGACAGTTGGCAGTGGAGAGAGTTGTTCTGGCCTGCGCCCTGAATGCAGCAGTGACAGTTGACAGTTGGCAGTGGAGAGAGTTGTTCTGGCCTGCACCCTGAATGCAGCAGTGGCAGTTGATACAGTGGAGAGCGTTGTTCTGGCCTGTACCCTGACTGCAGCAGTGACAGTTGACACGGTGGAGAGAGTTGTCCTTCTGGCATGCACCCTGACTGCAGCAGTGACAGTTGACACAGTGGAGAGAGTTGTTCTTCTGGCCTGCACACCCTGACTGCAGCAGTGACAGTTTGACACAGTGGAGAGAGTTGTTCTTCTGGCCTGGCCTGCACCCTGACTGCAGCAGTGACAGTTGACACAGTGGAAAGAGTTGTTCTTGGGCCTGCACCCTGACTGCAGCAGTGACAATTGACACAGTGGAGAGAGTTGTTCTTCTGGCCTGCACCCTGACTGCTGCAGTGACAGTTGACGGTGGAGAGAGTTGTTCTGGCCTGCACCCTGACTGCAGCAGCAGTGACAGTTGACACAGTGGAGAGAGTTGTTCTGGGCCTGCACCCTGACTGCAGCAGTGACAGTTGACACAGTGGAGAGAGTTGTTCTTCTGGCCTGCACCCTGACTGCTGCAGTGACAGTTGACACAGTGGGGAGAGAGTTGTTCTTCTGGCCTGCACCCTGACTGCTGCAGTGACAGTTGACACAGTGGGGAGAGAGAGAGGTTCTTCTGGCCTGCACCCTGACTGCAGCAGTGACAGTTGACGGTGGAGAGAGTTGTTCTGGCCTGCACCCTGACTGCTGCAGTGACAGTTGACGGTGGAGAGAGTTGTTCTGGCCTGCACCCTGACTGCAGCAGGGACAGTTGACGGTGGAGAGTGTTGTTCTGGCCTGCTGTTTGTTTATGTTTTTCCTCAGCACAGGGTAAACATAACCCCCCCCACCCTACCCCCCCCCCCATCCACTACCACCCCCACTCTCTTCCTACCACCTGTCAGCAACGTCGCTGGAACAGGTTGTCTGTCTGTGTTCCAGAATTTGTATCAGCAAAGAAAGTTTGCCCCGAAAAAGTAACTAGTCCATAAAACAATCATTCTTCTTTTCTTTTCTTTTTATCGATTTCTCTTTCTTGCCTGTGTCTTTTTTCAGAGTATTGCATAATTTCTTTTTTTGTTCTACCCTAGCCATGTGAAGAACAGGGGCTTGGTGCTGGCATGAGATTGCCTGAGCTTAGCTACTGTCCACACCACTCCTTCACAACCTCCCACGTGACCACTGACCCTAGGCAACAGGGGAGACAACAAGGGATTGCTGACAGCTCTTCATATAGAAGTGGCAAGCAACTTGATCGAACTGGCCTAATCCCCTACTCCGCCATGTTGACGTCTAGGACAGAAAGCAACAAGAACGTGTAAACAGTATTGTTTCCATCTCAGTTTCTTTTCGTTGAAAACCACTGTATATTCCATTTAAACTGTATAGAGAGCTACAGTTAAAAACAAAACAAAACGAATTAAGCAACATCCAGCCATATTTTTTCCCATTGCCCTAACAAGAGTCACGTACTTTGATTGGTAGACAGATCGTTGGAATGTTTTCCTCTCTCTCTCTCTCTCTCTCTCTCTCTCTCTCTCTCTCTCTCTCTCTCTCTCTCTCTCTCTCTCTCTCTCTCTCTCCTCTCTCTCTCTCTCTCTGTGTGTGTGTGTGTGTGTGTGTGTGTGTGTGTGTGTGTGTGTGTTGTGTGTGTGTGTGTGTGTGTGTGGTGTATGCGTGTGTGTGTATGCGCGCGCGCGCGTGCGTGTGTGTTTATGTGTGTGGTATGTATTGGTATGTTTGTGCGTATGTGTGTGCATGTGCGTGCATGTGTGTATGTATGTGTGTGCATGTGTGTGTATTTGTGTGTATGCGTGTGTGTATCTGTGTGTATGTGTGTGAGTGAGTGAGTGAGTGAGTGAGTGAGTGAGTGTGTGTGTGTGTGTGTGTGTGAGTGTGTATATGTCTGTGTATGTGTATGTGAGAGAGAGAGAGTGAGTGAGTGAGAATGAGAGAGAGAGAGAGAGAGAGAGAGAGAGAGAGAGAGAGAGAGAGAGTATTACCTCTTCAACATCATAACATAATTTAAGTGTATTCATGAGAACAGTCTGATTCTTTCTTGAGGTATCCCTGCATGTTTAGAATCTTAAACGAGAAGATGGATTGATCACCCATTCCGCTACTGCATCTCTAAAGGCTGATTTTTCCTAGAGAGATTTTTTTTCCTAGAGAGAGAGAGAGAGAGAGAGAGAGAGAGAGAGAGAGAGAGAGAGAGAGAGCGCTTATAACATGCCTGCTGACTACTCCTTGGAGAATGCTTGGATCCTGATGATCTCACTGCAGGATTGGGCTCAGTAAATCCCTTGTAAATCCTTCGATCATTACCAATTCCATACAAGTTGGAGAATGCTGTCTCTCTTGTTACTGGTTTTTAGATGAAGAATCATTAAAGGATTAATGTCACTCCTCCCCTTTGTTAATCCTTTTGATTCTGAAGAACTCCCCCGCCCCCACCCCCCCGCCCACCCCCACCCCCACATTTCCTCACATCTTACGCATCAAACAGCACCTGTACTCTAGGAATGTTCACCACATTCTCAGTAGCTCAACGCGCTTTAACCACCTGACTATTTGTCACAGTAAATTCATTATATGGATATTCATCACAACGTACTGCCCACACAGTAAATTCATTATTTGAATATTCATCACAGCTTACAGACCTCATAATACCTTCATTACGTGAATGTTCATCACCACTTACAGACCTCATAATACCTTCATTGTATGAATATTCATCAGAATTTACAGACATAATAATTTCATTACATGAATATTCATCACAACACACAACTCCTTCATTATATGAATACTCATCACAACTTTACACACCGCACAGTACCTTCAGTATATGAAAAA
>JADBJO010001995.1:127781-135281 GCA_016801955.1 Conus betulinus | reverse complement strand
GACGCATACAGCATCCAGAAGGAAGTACTGGCCAACACCGACAGCAGTGGAAGCCAAGTTGTACGGCACCCTGGAGGAGCTGTGGTGGACAGGCAGCCTCCATTGAGGACACTGGGCTGCTCATGTAACGGGAAGCGAAAGAGGAAGAAGAAGAAGAACTATCATTACATTTTAAAGAAAACAAGTCCTAGTTCTGGTTCTGTTATTGCAATCCAGCCCACCCCCCTCCCTCACAGGGCCCCAATGTGACTATCATTACATTTTAAAGAAAAAAGTCCTAGTTCTGGTTCTAATATTACAATCCAGCCCCCCCCCCCCCCCCCCCCCCCCCACACCTCACAAGGCCCCTATATGACTATCATTATATTTCCAAGAAAAAGTCAGTTCTGGTTCTTTAATTGCAATCCAGCCCCCTCCCCCCCCCCCCCCCCCCCCCCCCCCCTCACAGGACCCCTTTAGGACAGTCAGCATATAGCTTCAAAGTGACTGCAGGTAGAAATTGAAACAAATTTCAAAATACTCTGTCTTGTAATTTGTTTTTCTCTGTTGTTTGGTGAATTTACTCATAATTACATATTGATTTTAAAAAGCAGTCATCACATTTTAAAGGGAAAAAAGTGTTCTAGCTCTAGTTCTATTATTAGAGTCAACCCCCCCCCCCCCCCCCCCCCATTCACATGGCCCCTTCATGACTGTCAGCATATTCTCAAGGAAAACGTCCCAGTTCTAGTTCTATTATTACAGTACAGCCCCCTCAGAGGGCCCCCTCAGGGGGCCCCCTCAGGACTGTCAGCACATAAGGAAAAGTCCTACTTCTAGTTCTATTATAACAGCCCCCCTCGCCTCACAGGGCCCCTTCAAGACTGTCAACACATGAAAAGGTCCTCGTTCTAGGTATAAGAGAAAAAGTCTCAGTTTCAGTTCTATTATTACAGTTCCCCCCATCCCCTCCCCCCTCACAGGGCCCCTTCAGAACTGTAAGTGCATTCAAAGAGAAAAGTCTCAGTTTCAGTTCTATTATTACAGTCCACCACCACTACCCCTCACAGGGCCCCTTGAGGGCTGTAAGTATAGTTAAAATAGAAAAAGTCTCAGTTTCAGTTCTATTCTTACAGTTCCCCCCATCCCCTCCCCCCTCACAGGGCCCCTTCAGAACTGTAAGTGCATTCAAAGAGAAAAGTCTCAGTTTCAGTTCTATTATTACAGTCCACCACCACTACCCTCACAGGGCCCCTTGAGGGCTGTAAGTATAGTTAAAGTAGAAAAAAAAAGTCTCAGTTTCAATTCTGTTATTACAGTCCAGCCCCACTCACTCACAGGAGTCCTAAATAACTGTCATGTCATTAAAGGAAAAAAAAAAAGTCCTAGTTCTGGTTCTATTATTACAATCCCCCCCCCCCCCCCCCCCCCCCCCCCCCCCCCACCCCCCCAACCTCACAGAGCCCCTTCAGGATTGTCATCACGTTTTACAAGAAAAAAAAGTCCTAGATCTGTTTTTTGTTTTTTGTAACTGTTCAACCCCTTCACAGGGCCCCTGCAAGCTGTCATCACATTTTAAAGGAAACAAATCCTAGCTCTAGTTCTATCATTATAGTCTAGCACCCCACCCCTCCCTCCCTCACAGGGCCCCTTCAGGACTGTCAGCATATTTTATAGGGAAAAAAAAAAATCTCCTCGTTCTAGTTCTATCATTACAGTCCTCTTGAGGACTGTCAGAACAGAACATGAGTGAAAAAATCTCATCCTGATAATATTATTACAATCCAGCCCTTTTACACACACGCACACACACACACACACACACACACACACACACACACACACACACACACACACACACACACACACACACACACACGCACACACACACACAGAGAGAATGCGTGAAGATATGGTTCACATAGCTGCTTTTTAACACTTCATTAGTTTTCATAGTACAACATGCCCTTTCCCCCTTCTAGTTCACCAGTTCTGTATCTTTTCTTCTCATTTCTGTGTTTCATAATGCGGTCCTTACTATTCTTTTATTTTCAGCTCCTCATTAATGAGTTACTTAAATGTTCCATTCCCTAATTATAAAGCAGGGATCCAAGAGCGCGTAATTCTCATCATACTTCTTACTCTTAACGGAAACAGACCTTTTTTTCCCAGCTAAGTCATTTCTTTGTTTGTTGTTGTTGTCGTCGTTGCTGTTTTGTGTTTTCTTGACTGTTTATTTGTTGGCCTTTCTGAAGAGAACCAAGATGTCAAAAATATGTTGTTCTGAGTTGTCCCGCGTGCAATAATGATAATGAGGACAATTTCTATAGCGCCCATCCTAACAACGTAGGCTACAGGGCACGTTACAAGTTTTAACCAATCAATATATAAGATATATGCAGCACACACACACACACACACACACACACACACACACACACACACGCACACACACACACACACACACACACACACACACACTGTGTCACATACACATACACTGTATAGTATGGTGAACAGCTCATTCGTACACGAACAAGTGTGCAAGTGAAAGGTAGCAAACCAGTAATATTTCAGGCAGTATACTGCTACTAGCGTTTAAACAGATAAGTTATAAGTGTGACCCCTGTGTTGGTCTGTCTACAAACTCGTTGCTTTAAGTTGTCCTGAATGTGGTCCCTCTGTTGTCTGTCTACAAACTCGTTGCTTTAAGTTGTCATTCCTGTTGGGGCCGGAATAGTTCAGTTGGTAGAGCGCCGGACTCATATAATCTTGGGCTTGCGGGTTCGAATCTCCGCCGGGCCGTTTCGGTACAGGGGGATTTTTTCCTCGGATACAGTCCTTCGAATGAGACTACGAACCGAGGTTCCGTGTGTGAACGCACGCATAACATCTTGCACACACGTAAAATCCCATCACCAACTTTCGTAAGAGAAGGCCAGTTCTGCCGTTGGTATGGATGACACGTTACACGTAGCATGCACCTTCCACGAAGATGGAGTATGGCGGCCTTAATGGCGGGATAGAAAACGGTCATACACACAAAACTCTACTCCCTTTGTTGGGTAGATGGGATTAATCCTTGCCTTTCTGCACAGGGGGTGTTCGCAGGAGTATCAGCCTGCGTACGCAGAAGAAAAAAAGAAGTCCTTCCTGTTATCCCTGTCTTGTCTGTCTGCAAACTCGTTGCTCTAAGTTGTCCTTGATGTGATCCCTGTGTTGTCTGTCTGTTAACTTCACAGTCAAACTCTGACCTGACCTCCCGCCTGCACTCACTCCAAACAAACTGACCATGTCGGAATCAGACCAGAACATCCAGCATCCATCCTGAATTTCAGTCTGCTGTGCAACTTTTCCCAACACCCAAACTTACCATGTCGGAATCAGACCAGAACATCCAGCACCCATCCTGTGCAACTTGCCCCCAACACCCAAACTGACCATGTCGGAATCAGACCAGAACATCCAGCACCCATCCTGTGCAATTTGCCCCAACACCCAAACTGACCATGTCGGAATCAGACCAGAACACCAGCACCCATCCTGTGCAACTTGCCCCAACACCCAAACTGACCATGTCGGAATCAGACCAGAATTCCAGCACCCATCCTGTGCAACTTGCCCCAACACCCAAACTGACCATGTCGGAATCAGACCAGAACACCAGCATCTATCCTAATTTCAGTCTGCTGTGCAACTTGCCCCAACACCCAAACTGACCATGTCGGAATCAGACCAGAACATCCAGCATCCATCCTGGATTTCAGTCTGCTGTGCAACTTGCCCCAACTGACCATGTCGGAATCAGACCAGAACATCCAGCATCCATCCTGGATTTCAGTCTGCTGTGCAACTTGCCCCAACACCCAAACTGACCATGTCGGAATCAGACCAGAACATCCAGCATCCATCCTGAATTTCAGTCTGCTGTGCAACTTGCCCCAACACCCAAACTGACCATGTCGGAGTCAGACCAGCAGCTGTCGGCGATTCCATGTGGGTTCCAAGCTAAAGGGTCAAAGGTGACGGGTACAGGGTCCACAGAAGTCCTTCATGGTCATCCAGCTGACGTGGGACATCATGCTTCCATTGACCCACAAAGCATCGCGCAGACAGAGCATTGCAACAAACACAATGGCCTCTGGTGAATGGTTGCTGTGGTGTGTCATGACCCCGAAACAGTCAACACGTGGACCCTGTATGAGGTTGTTAGGGTGCATTCTCCCATAATAATAATAAACTATCGCCACTATCCTAAAATAATAACCCCTATGGCCACTATCCCCCAAAAATGAACCTATGGCCACTATCCTAAATATTTAACCTATGGCCACTATTCCAAAATAATAAACCTATGGCCACTATCCCAAAATAATAAACCTATGGCCACTATCCCCAATAATGAAAATATCGCCACTATCCCCAAGTAATAAGCCCATGGCTACTGTCCCAAAATATATACCTATGGCCACTGTGCCAAGAAAATAAATCTATGGCCACTGTCCCAAAATGATAAACCTATGGCCACTATCCCAAACTAATAAACCTATGACCACTATCCCAAAATGATAAACCTATGGCCACTATCCTAAAATGATGAACCTATGGCCACAATTCCAAAATGATAAACCTATGGCCACTATCCCAAAAATAAACACATATGGCCAGCTTCCTCAAATAATAAACATATGGTCACTATCCCAAAACAATTCAACATATGGCCACTAACAAAATATTTCTATGGCATATCGTGACCCTGCAGAAGTACATATATTGCCATTGACTGATGATACTATGGTATGGTGATATATTTCAGAGAGAGAGAGAGAGAGAGAGAGAGAGAGAGAGAGAGAGAGAGAGAGAGAGAGAGAGAGAGAGAGAGAGAGAGAACGCAGTGTAATGTAGCCTTCTCTTTACGACACACGTACAATTCAGTTCAAATGACATACACGTTGTCTTTTAGGTTGTGAGGTCGAAAAGAATCCCCCCCCCCCCCCCCCCACCACCTCCTTTCCCCTCCCCCCCCCCCCCCCCCACCGCCCACCTCCTCTCCCCCCCCCACCCCCACCCTCTCACCCCCAAACATCCGTACCACTTTTCACCCCACTCCCAGAGCTGCTGTGACAGGCATTGATGGCGGAATGCTGGTGCTCGCTAGGCTTGTGTTTGGCGAAGTCTGCGAATGCCGTATGTCATGTGGCCATAAATGAGTTGTGCCTGTCTGTGTCCTTTCAAACTGTCTGTGTCATTCAATTCAAACTGTCTGTGTCATTCAAACTGTGTCATTCAAACTGTCCGTGTCGTTGAAACTGTCTTTGCCGTTCCTGTCTCTGGTTATGATGATGACAATGTCATCGGTGCGACGCCCCAGCCGTCCCAGTCCTGCTGCAGTTTGACGGCGTCAGCACGGAGAACGTCAGCAAGGAGAACGTGCAAGGAGAACGTGACACGGAGAACGTCAGGAGAACGTCAGCAAGGAGAACGTCAGCACAAAGAACGTCAGGAGAACGTCAGCAAGGAGAACGTCAGCACGGAAAACGTCAGGAGAACCTCAGCACGAAGAACGTCAGCACAAAGAACGTCAGGAGAACGTCAGCACGGAAAACGTCGGCACGGAGAACGTCAGCACAAAGAACGTCAGGAGAACGTCAGCACGGAGAACGTCAGCACGGGGAACGTCAGGAGAACGTCAGGAGAACATCAGTACGGAGAACGTCAACACAGAGAACCTCAGCACGGAAAACATCAGCACCGAGATTTTCAGGAGAACGTCAGCACGGAGAACGTCATGAGTACGTCAGCACGGAGAAGGTCACGGAAGGAGAACGTCGGCACGGAAAGCACTGAGAACGTCAGGAGATACGTCAGCACGAGTACGTCAGCACTGAGAGAACGTCAGCACGAGAACGTCAGCACGGAGAACGTAAGGAGAACGTCAGCACGGAGAACGTCAGAGAACCTCAGCAAAAACGTCAGCACGGAGAACGTCAGCACGCAGAACGTCAGCACGCAGAACGTCAGCAGTCAGCACGGAGAACGTCAACACTGAGAAGCCTCAGCACGGAAAACGTCAGCACGGAGATTTTCAGGAGGTCGTCAGCACGGAGAATGTCAGGAGAACGTCAGCCACGGAGAACATCAGGAGAACGTCAGCACGGAGAATGTCAACATGGAGAACGTCAGCACGGAGAACGTCAGCACGGAGAACGTCAGCACGGAGAATGTCAGCAGGGAGAACGTCAGCACGGAGAACGTCAGCAGGGAGAACGTCAGCACGGAGACGTCAGCAGGGAGAACGTCAGGAGAACGTCAGTAAGGAGAACGTCAGCATGGAGGACGTCAGGAGAACGTCAGCACGGAGAATGTTAGGAGAACGTCAGCACGGAGAACGTCAGGAGAACGTCAGCACGGAGAACGTCAGCATGGAGTACGTAAGTACGGAGAACGTCGTCAGGAGAACGTCAGCACGGAGAAAAACGTCAGGAGAAACGTCAGCATGGAGAACGTCAGGAGAACGTCTGCATGGAGAACGTCAGCACGAAGAACGTCAGCACGGACGTCACGTCAGCATGGAGAACGTCAATACGGAGAATGTCAGGAGAACGTCAGCACGGAGAACGTCAGCACGAAGAACACCCCCACCGTCTTCCCCGACAGAGATGTCTCTGGTGTCCACGACACACGCCTGGAAGTTGGGGAGAGCTGAAGGGAGTTGAGGCGAGGTGGGGGAAAGGTGGGGAGAGGTTAGAAGAGGTGGGGAGAGGTGGGAAAAAAGTGGGAAGAGCTGAGAAGAGGTGAGGAGAGGTGGGAAGAGGTGGAAGAGATGGGAAGAGGTGAGGTGAGGAGAGGTGGGAAGAGGTGGTGAGAGATGGGAAAGAGATGGGAAGAGGTGGGGAGAGGTGAGAAGAGATGAGAAGAGGTGATGAGAGGTGGGAAGAAATGGGAAGAGGTAAAGAGAGGTGGGAGAGCTGGAAAGAGATGGGAAGAGATGATGGGGAGAGGTGGGGAGAGATGAGAAGAGGTGAGGAGAGGTGGGGAGAGGTGGAAAGAGATGGGAAGAGATGGGATGAGGTGTGACGAGGTGGAAAGAGGTGAGAAGAGGTGAGGAGAGGTGGGGAGAGGTGGGAAGAGATGATAAGAGATGATAAGAGATGGGAAGAGGTGGGGAGAGGTTAGGCAGTGGAGGAGAACGTGGGCAGGCCGGGACTGTGAGGTCTGGAAGGGGAGGACGGGGGAGGGGGGGGGAAAGGTGAGGGAGGGAGGGATGGGGTGTGACGTTACCCCGTGTTGGGTCGGCGGGTCCTGAACGCGGAGAATGCCGTCTTCCACATAGCTGCTGCAAGCGAAACTCTGGCAGGCTGTCGTGCCGCTCGTTGGTGGGATGGTTGCCGGCTGCCTGGCCGCCAGTTCAGCCGTGTTGGACGTGCAAAAGGTGTCACCTGCGGGCGCTGCCTGATGTATCGCGCAGGGGGGTATGCGGGTCCACACAGGAGGTGCATGCATTGACAGAGTGATGGGGAG
>JADBJO010001995.1:110281-115281 GCA_016801955.1 Conus betulinus | reverse complement strand
GTTTAGGTTGTTTCCTGTACAGTGGTGACTGCATCTTTAAACACAATCTGTACAGTGGTGATTGTACCTTTAAATGCAGCCTGTTTAGGTTGTTTCCTGTACAGTGGTGACTGCATCTTTAAACACAATCTGTACAGTGGTGATTGTACCTTTAAATGCAGCCTGTTTAGGTTGTTTCCTGTACAGTGGTGATTGCATCTTTAAACACAATCTGTACAGTGGTGATTGTACCTTTAAATGCAGCCTGTTTTAGGTTGTTTCCTGTACAGTGGTGATTGCATCTTTAAACACAATCTGTACAGTGGTGATTGTACCTTTAAATGCAGCCTGTTTAGGTTGTTTTCTGCTCGATGGTAATCGTACCTTTAAACACAATCTGTTTCTGATTTCTTTTGCTGCACATGGTGATGGTACCCTTGATTGCAATTTCTTTCCTGTTGTTTTCTGCATATTGTAACGTGTGTCTTTAGAGACACCCTGTCCGCGTGTTTGTACGAACAGTGATGTCTGTACCTATGTACAGTAGTGACTGTACCTGTGGACAATCTGTTCATGTTGTTTTCTGCACAACGGTGATTGTACCTCGATTGTACCTTTAAACGCAATATGTTTATGTTTATTTCGTTTGTTTGTTTGTTTTGCACAGTGGTGATGTTACCCTCGAATTCAATCTGTTCATGTTGTTTTCTGCACAACGGTAGTTGTACCTTTAAACACAACCTGTTTTCTTTTTTCATTTGTTTGTACAGTGGTGATGTTACCCTTGAATTCGACCTGTTCATGTTGTTTTTACACTGTGGTGGTTGTACCTTTACACACATCCTGATTTTGTTCTGACAAGAACCTGTCGATGTGACATCAACGTGAACAACAGCAACAAGAAAGAACAGTGACAAACAACCTTGCTGCACATCAAGTGGCAGGACAATATACCAGATACAGAGGAGCCTCACGAGGACCACTGGAAAGCATTCATGCAATGCTAATACGCTCTCAACTCGGGTGGGCAGAACATGTAACCCGTGTGGATGAAAAACGTCACCAAAAGAGACTGTTCTACGGCGAGCTGCTGAAGGCAAGCGTTCCCATCGAGGACCAAAGAAGCGCTACCAAGACACACTGAAGGCCTCACTGAAGTGCTGTAGCATCGCCCCCGGACTCCTAGGAGAAAGCTGCGCAAGATCGCTCCACCTGGTGCATCATGATCAAATCCGGAGTGAAAGACTTTGAATCGAGGCGAGTGGAGACACAGGATGAACACGTGATGGGAGGATCGGCCTGGTCAGCCATGTTCTTACACACCCACGCCGCCTTGGCTTAAGGCTGTGTCAGGCCAATTGACATAGGCTAGGACACCAAAGCTACATCAAAATGTTGCTATGCTCTGCATAGTTATGCGGGGATTTTCTTCAGTTTGTGACAAGCTCCTAGCATAACATCATCATCCTCCAAAATCCCCCGAAGTCGGAGTGTGGCTGCCCGTGTGGCGGGGTAACCAAAAACGGACACACACATAATGTTCTTATCCCCAGCTGACGCGTTTGTACCATAACGTTCAAGTGCTTTGGCTGTTCGGATGATCCCTGGAGTCTTTTAGTCAGGGTACGACAACAACAACATACACCCACGCTGTCTCCCATGATAGCTGAAGTCATGGTCATCTTCGCCCGCGAAGGACAAACAACAACAACTGTACCTTTACCCACATCCTGTTTTTGTTCTGACAAGAGCAGTGACGTTAACGTGAACAACAGCAACAAAAAACAAAAAAACAATCAAACAAAAATGCAGTGACAACTGAGGTGTGAGATTAGAGATAGAGAGGAAAAGACAAACCTTGAACATCAGGAGGTATGACAGAAACAAAACACACGCAAACAAACAAACGAACAAACAAAATAAGAAGCGTCTTTGGAACTAAGCCCTCTCTCTCTCTCTCTCTCTCTCTCTCTCTCTCTCTCTCTCTCTCTCTCTCTCTCTCTCTCTCTCTCTCTCTCTCTCTCTCTGCAGAGATAGATAAGCGAACATGTAAGTGGATACTCCTACGGTAGAAACAATATACATTTTTTTAAGCCTGCATTTTCTCACACGTGCAGTTGGAAGTACAGAAATGAATAGGTACTGACTGCTTCACTGTGGGAGACAGACTGATGCAAACAGACACTCACCAGGAACCAAAACATGCACACGAGGGTGACATAAACAGCAAACACAGAACAAAAACAAACAGCACAAACAACTGTTGGGCCTACTGAGAGACAATGACAATGACAATGCTTTATTGACAATAGTTAACCAACCCTTATGCCGAGGGAGTGCATGCGCAGTTTCGTTTCTATTTAGCGTTGCCAAACTCTGCCAACAATAGAAATACGAGTCAAAAGAAGTGTACACACGGAAAACAGTTACACAATACTAGAAAATAAAGAAAAGACCATTCATCAAACAATATTCTCATCACAATAAACCACTTTTTGCATAATCATGACTTACAGACACAGCCTACATATTAAGTTTTTTCTCACTATATCGAAAAGCTTCCGCCACAAACTTAGCCTACTCTGAGAGAGAGAGAGAGAGAGAGAGAGAGAGAGAGAGAGAGAGAGAGAGAGAGAGAGAGAGAGAGAGAGAAAGAGAGAGAGAGAGAGAGATCGGTAATACTCAAGAATGAAGATTTAGATCAACCCCCAGTCTTCTGGTTTCTCCGAGTCAGGCACCCATGGTTCAATACTGACAGATCATGACAGTGCCATTGTTTGTCATTCTAACATTGACAGATCATGACAATGCCATTGTTTTGTCATTCTAACATCGACAGATCATGACAAGGCCATTGTTTTGTCATTCTAACATTGACAGATCATGACAATGCCATTGTTTGTCATTCTAACATCGACAGATCATGACAAGGCCATTGTTTGTCATTCTAACATCGACAGATCATGACAAGGCCATTGTTTGTCATTCTAACATCGACAGATCATGACAAGGCCATGTGTTTGTCATTCTAACATCGACAGATCATGACAAGGCCATTGTTTTTGTCATTCTAACATCGACAGATCATGACAAGGCCATTGTTTGTCATTCTAACATCGACAGATCATGACAAGGCCATTGTTTGTCATTCTAAACATCAACAGATCATGACAAGGCCATTGTTTGTCATTCTAACATCGACAGATCATGACAATGCCACTGTTTTGTCATTCTAGCATTGACAGATCATGACACAGCCATTGTTTGTCATTCTAACATTCACAAATCCTGACAATGCATTGTTTGTCATTCTGACATTGACAGATCATGACAATGCCATTGTTTGTCATTCTGACGTTGACAGATCATGACAATGCCATTGTTTGTCATTCAAACATAGACAGATCATGACAGTGCCATTATTTGTCATTCTAACATCGACAGATCATGACAATGCCATTGTTTGTCATTCTAACGTTGACAGTTCATGACAATGCTACTGTTTGTCATTTTAACATTGACAGATCATGACAATGCCATTGTTTGTCATTCTAACATCGACAGATCATGACAAGGCCATTATGTGGCATTCTAATATTGACAGATCATGACAATGCAATTGTTTGTCATTCTAACATTAACAGATCATGGCAATGCCATTGTTTGTCATTCGAACATTGACAGACCATGACAATGCCATTGTTTGACATTATCATTGACAGACCATGACAATGCCATTGTTTGTCATTATAACATTAACGGATCATGATAATGCCATTATTTGTTATTCTAACATTGACAGATCATGACAATGCCATTGTCATTCTAACATTAACAGATCATGACAATGCCATTGTTTTTGTTATTCTAACATTGACAAATCATGACAATGCTATTGTTTGTCATTCTAATATTGACAGATCATACCAATGCCATTGTTTGACATTCCAACATTGACAGATCATGACAATGCCATTGTTTGTCATTCTAACATTGATAGATCATGACAATACCATTTTCTATCATTCTAACATTGACAGATCATGACAATGCTATTGTTTGTCATTCGAACATTGACAGATCATGACAATGCCATTGTTTATCATTCTAACATTGACCGATGATGACAATGCCATTGTTTGTTATTCTAACACTAGCAGATCATGACAATGCCATTGTTTGTCATTCTAACATTGACAGGTAGACTCCTCATGAAGATGATCTGGAAGTGGTGACTTGCACATCGAAGGACTATAAACAATCTGAGTGCGAGCGAGTGAGCAAGAGAGAGAGAGAGAGAGAGAGAGAGAGAGAGAGAGAGAGAGAGAGAGAGATAGGCAGGATGGGGTGAGGGGAGTGATGTAATAGGAGATGGATTAATATTCGTGTTGAAATTATGGCTGTCAGAAGAATTTGTGAGTGAGCGCTATCGATTCTTTCTTTCTTTCTTTCTTTTTTTTTTATCAAATAATCATATTTCAAATCAAAATTTTAAACATCTTGTTGAATTGTTGAATTCAAATTGCTTATTCATAGGAAGTGCTTCAGAGCTTTATTTAAGATTCTCTTTGTCGCTGGAGGTAGCGCTGATGGAGCAGCTTTGCTGCTTGACAATCAACAGACCCTTGTCTTCACCTGTGGACATCACTACACCCTAGTGTTGAACCCCCGACTGAGGTGCTGCAGTGTGTGTTGAATTAAGGCTGAAGCGGAGTAATATTGACTAAGCTGAGATAGGAGGAACAGACTGTTTTTCAAACTTGAGTCTTGCATAATTGTTGAGAGCACCATTTTCATTTTTCATCGATCGTGCCACTGAAAAACACCATGTTTGGGTCGGTTTTACCTGTTGACCAGATGTATCGTTAAAATGAAGAGTTAGGCAAGAAAGGAGGTAATTTGTGCTTTGGGCAAGTAGTGAAAATCACAGATTCAGTTTTGGCTTTGTGTGTGACTATACTACTTTGAACCACCCGAGTCTGATAGCTGGCTGGACAAGGCTTCTTCTTCTTCAGAGGGAA
>JADBJO010001995.1:97500-107301 GCA_016801955.1 Conus betulinus | reverse complement strand
CCCCTCGACTCTATTCCCTCTCTCTCTCCCTCCCTGTGTCTGTCTGTCTGTCTGTCCTGTCTCTCTCCTCTCTGAATTTCCCCAGCGATATAAACAAAACAACAACCTACACGCAACCCACAACACAACCAACAAACAACCAAACAAACCGTCGATCCATAAATAACATGACTCGCAAATAACGATGACATACTGAGTCTGTCATTTTCGAATGTTAAAAAAAAAGTAAATGGAAGAAGAGCTCACAAAAAGAGACAAGAGAGTCCACCTCGGCGCCTCCCCCCCACCCCCCCCTCCTCCAACATACATCCCACAACACACACACACACCAGCACACACACACACACACACACACACACACACACACCACACACACACACACACACAAGGGAGAAGACGACGAATAGGAAAAAAAATGAAAGACAAAATTGTGGGAAACTATGGAACGACAGACTGACAGCAACAAGAGACTGACTGAAGAAAAGAAGGGGCGAACAACGAGAAACTAAAAAAAAAAAAAAAAAAAAAAAAAGAAAAATCGAAGAACAGACTTTTTTTTAACCCAAGAAAGAAGGAAATGAACAAGGTGAACGGAAAGAAGCACGGTGATGAACAAAGTATGACATTCAGGAACATACTCAGGAGGAGGGGAGGGGAGGGGGGGGGGGGGGGGGGGGGGGGGGGGCGGCGCCGCAAGAGTGGAGACAAGTTTATATTCGGCAGAGAGAAGAAAAAAAAAAAAAGGGGGAGTGGAACGTAAGAACGAACAAGGAAAAATAGCATAAACAAAAGAACCGAAAAAAACAAAAAAACAAACAAACAAACAAATACATAAACACAACACAGAAAAGGGAGAAGCGAAAGAAGGAAGTAAAAATAAAGAAAGAAGGAAGAAAAGAATGAGGAAGAAAATGAATAAAAGACAGTGAGAAAAAAGAAAACCCAGAGCGGTCAGCAGACACTGCTGGAAGCTCTTACCACGTTCCCGGCGGGGAGGAAAGGAGGGGTGGGGGAAGGGGGGGGGGGTGAGGGTGAGTCAGGGGTGGGAGTGAGGGGTGAGCAGGACGGGGCCAACAGGATGCCTAAGACATTTAGAAAGGCATAACAAGGTATTGGTGGTAACTCTGTCTGTGTCTGTGCGTCTGTGTGTCTGTGTGCCTGTCTGGTCAGTCTGTCTATCTGTCTGTCTGTCTCTCCTTTTTCTGTCTTCTGTCTCTCTCTCTCCTCTCTTCTCTGTCTCTCTCACACACACACAGACATACAGACACAGACACAGACACACCCACGCAAACGCACACCACACCACACACACACACACACACACCACACACACACACACACACACACACACACACACACCCACACACCACACACACACACACATATACGGTGTGGTAGTGCAAATGATAAGCCTCTCTCTCTCCTCTCTCTCTCTCTCTCTCTCCTCCTCTCTCTCTCTCTCCTCCCTCTCTCTCTCTCTCTCTCTCTCTCTCATATTTTAAATGCTACAACAAACAAGGTAGTGTGGAATGAATAGAGATATTTATGATAAAGGTGATTATCTGTCCTCATTCAAATGTGATATACGCCCTGGTTCTTTGAAAAAAAAAACCAACAAAACACAGAAATCGAAGAAAGCATAACCAGAGAAAAAGAAAAAAACAAAAACAAAACAAAACAAACAAAACAAAACAAACAAACAAACAAAAAAAAAATTGAAAAAAAAAAAAGCAAAGAAAGAAAGAAAGAAAAAGCGGGGGAAATGAAAGCGATCAAAACGCAATGAAATGAAAAAAGAGTGAGAATGAAAATGAATGATCAAGAGTAACAGAAAAAAAACAAAGAAACATAGTGTGTGGACTAAAATGTAAAAGAAAAGACCTTTAACGAAAAAGAATAACAAAAGAGATTGGTTTGGCTTTAGTCAAAGACAAACACAAAAGGACAAATTAATCCACGGGAAAAAAGACGAAGTGGGACAGGAGGGGACACGACTTGATAGAAAAAGAAAGGAGAGCAACTCCGCAGTAAAAGAAGGAGCAAGAAGCGGGAGCGAAAGACAAAAGCAAAAAAAGCAAAAGAAAAAGGAAATAAGAAAGAAGGAAGGAGAAAAAGAAAGACAGACAGACAGACAGTAGTAAAAGACACAGAATTTTGACAAATCAAAGGAAATAGTTATAAATGGTCATTCCGAACATAGCCACAAGTTACGTGTGTTGAAGTAGTAGTAGAAGTCGTCGTTGTCGCGAAGTGGTAGAAGTAGTAGTTATTGTAGTAGCAGTAACAGTGCGTTCTTTCTCCCCTTTATCTCAGCTAGCTGTTTCTATCCTTAGTAACTCCTCAATTCTATATTTCTGAAGGAAAACAAAAAGACCAGGAGAAGATTTGTATTCTGGCAAAAATTCTATGGGGGAGAGGGGGGGGGGAGTGGTGGTGGTGGTGGGGTAATGGGGTGGAATGCATAAGATGTTGAAAAAGTCGGGAATTAGGGACGGGGGATTATCGGTCTGTCTGTCCTCTGTCCTGTCTCTGTCTTTGTCTCTCTCTCTCTGTTCTTCTGCTCTCTCTCTCTCCTCTCGTCTCTCTCTCTCCTCTCTCTCCTCTCTCTCTCTCTCCTCTCTCTCAAGCAAAACATGAAAGACTTGATGTCAGTGAATAAGACTCATCATTGATGAAAGCTGCTGATCCGCCGTCATCTCTATGATGACGTGAACCTCAAGGCAGAACATTGAACAGAGAGAAGAAATTCACACACAGAGAGAAGGAATATAAAGAGAAGAGGGAAAAAAGCGAAATAACCGAAAGAAACAGAACAGGGAAAGAGAAAAAGGGAAAAGGAAAGAAGTACAAACCGAAGGGAAATGTGAAAAGAAAAGATATGAAAATGTAAAAAAAAAAAAAAAAAAAAGAAAAAAAAAAAAAAAAGAACAAAACAAATTCAATCCTTCGGAATTCTTTAAAAACCACACAATTAAAAGAAAAACTCACTCGGAAAAAAAACCCATTCATTAAATAAAGTAAAGACAAAATGAAAGAAAAAAAAAAAAGAAAGGAATGAGAAACTGAACGAAAACAAGAAGAAACAACAGCGGCAAAAGGGAGACAATTTCAACAGAAAAACAAACCAGAAAACGGTACATAAAGATTTAAATGGCATAGAGCTGAAAGAAAGAAAGACAAAAGGAAGGGCGGAGAACGTGATGAATGAAAGTGAGTAAAAGAAACATTACAGCACTGGGCCCGGACGCAAGTTAGAGGAACGGCATCCTGCTGATCTCTGTTATATTTTTGTTGTATCTTATTTTCTGTTTTTGTAAAACCTCCCTGCCTTTCTTTCCCTTAAGAAACTCTTCCTCTAACCAATAAAACCCAGATTCTTGTAAAATAAAAAAATTGCTTGAGTGTTGATGATACACAAAATGTTTAAGAAATCGCAACGAGGGGTTAGTGGTAACTCTCTCTCTCTGTCTCTCTCTCTCTCTCTCCCTGTCTCTGTCTCTCTCTCTCTCTCTCTTTCCTTTCTCCCTCCCTTTCCCTGTCTCTCTGTCTCTCTCTCTCTGTGTCTCTCTCTCTCTCTCTGCGTTTACACCCCTATCCCTTTCTCCTTTCTGTTCATCCCTCATTACTATCTCTCTGCATCGCTTTGTCTGTTTTAGTTTCCTATGTACAATAATATCTTCCCTTACTTGTAGTCTCTCAGTTTTCTCTCTCTCTCCTCTCTCTCTCGTCTCTCACTCTCTCTCTCTCGGGTCTCTCTCTCTCTCTCTCTCTCTCTCTCTCTCTCTCCCTCCCCCTCCTTCCCTCCCTCTCTCTTTCTATTCCTTCTACCCTCTCTCTCTCCTCTTCTCTCATCCTCTCTCTCTCTCTCTCTCTCCTCCTCTCTCTCGCTCTCTCTCTCTCTCTCCTCTCTCCCTCTCCTCTCTGTTTGTATCTGCGTCTGTCCGTCCGTCCTCTCTCTGTCTGTCTGTCTGTCTCCTCTCTCTCTCCCCTCTCATCTTTCGCTCCTTTTCTCTCTCTCTCTCATCTCTCTCTCTCTTTCTCTCTGTCCCAACTTTGTATTCAATTTTTTTTCTTGTTTGCCTGAGGGAAAAGTAATTACATTCCGGGAACTTTTTGGGATCCGGATATATTTTTAATGGTTCCGTTCTTTTTCAATGACATAATTCCCACGAAAAGAAATTGATCAGAATGGATTTCAATTTTTTGTGTCTCTGAAGACAGACGTGCGTGGACAGTGAAAACAAGTGAGTCATAAGACAGAAATGGCCTTCATTAAGAAATAAAAAAGAAAGACCAGACAGAAAGAAGAAAAAAAGAAGAGAAGGAGGGAAAGAAAAAGAAAGAATAAAGGAGGAAGGAAGGAGGAAGGAAGAAGAAGAAAAAAAGAAAGAAAGAAAGAGGGGTAAAGGGGAGGAGAAAGAAAGAAAGAAAGAAATAACGGAAGGAAGAAAGGAAGGACGAAAAAAGAAAGAAAGAAAGAAATGAAGAAAGACGAAGAAGAAAAAAAAGAAAGAAAGAAAAAAGAACGAAAGAAGAAAGAAAAAAGAAGAAATAAAGAAGAACGAAAGAAGAAGAAGAATAAGAAAAAGACATGACATGATGATACCAACTACTACTAGTACTACGACCGACGACGACTAACAATGACGACAAAGAAGTTAGAAGACGATAGGAGAAGACTAAGAAGATAAGAGAAGAAGAAGAAGACGAAGAAGAAGAAGAAGAGAGAAGAACACGAAAAGAAAAAGAGAAGGAAGCCACGTTAAGGAGGACTGGAGGGGGTGAAGAGAGAGGCCGAGGGAAGAGGAACAACGCGACGACGACGACTCACGACGACGACGACGACGACGAACGACGAACAGCGACTACGAATGATGATTTGATTATGATGATGATGATAATTATGATGATGTGATGATTATGATTATTATGATGATGTTATGAATGATGATTATGACGATTGAAACGACCAAACACAAATTGATGACGATGATGGGAAAAGACCACACAAAGAAAAAAAAGACGATGTAAACGATTTTGGACTATGGACATGAAGTGAAGGCCAAAGAGACGAAGAATGACATATCAAAGGAAAGATTAAAAAAAATGAGAGAAAAAAAAACCAACAACAAAAGAGGAGAGGAAAGCTGAAAGATGGGAAAAATAGGAGGACGAAAAAGAAGAAAGGATAAGAGAAAAACGAAAGAGTGAGAACCAGCCTAGAAATAAAAGATGGAGGATGGTCAAGAGGCAGATGAGGTGTACGAGAAGACTCATCAAGAGAGAGAGAGAGAGAGAGGAGAGAGAGAGAAGAGAGAAGAGAGGATGGAAGGGAAACGTATAGGAAAGGGTGGAGAGAGAGCGAGAGAGAGAGATAAGAGAGAGAGAGAGAGAGACGACAGAGAGAAGAGAGAGAGAGAGAGAGAGCAAAGTCGAGAGAGAAGAGAGAGATGGCAAGAAGGGGGAGAGAGCGAGATATAGAGAGAGAGAGAGAGAAAGAGAGAGAGAGAGATTGGAAAATGGTGGGGTAGAGAAGGAGAGATGAGGAGATAGTAGAGAAGAGGGGCGGGAGGGGGAGAGCGAATGAGACAGAGAAGAAGGGGAGTGGGGAAGCGAAAGAGGTGAGAGACAGAGACAGAGGGTGTGGAGGTAGTGGTGGAGAGAGGAAGAGAAATTTGGTGTGAGGTCAGGAAGGACAAGGGGAGGGAAATTCGTCTGGAATAATCAACATGTTGATTTGTTTCGCGATGCGTTATGCAATGATGAAATTCGTACAAAGGTGGATGTTGCTATAAGTTTATTAGATAGTGGATGTGAATTATGCGGAAAACATGTGTAATGACTACATAAGAGAATGTACAAACTGTGTGAGAAGATGCATGTGCATTAACTGTGTGACTGGTATAGTGCGATGCTAGGAAAAGAAAAGCCAGAGGGCTGCTTCAAATCAGTCATCGCACATTAAAAAAGAGAGGATGAAAATGCTTACTTAAGTTGTAAGGCGAGAGTATAAACATTTATCCAAGAGAAAGGAAAACGACTTCGACAATCGCTCACTCAAAGACTTGTGTCGTCTATGAACGGTCAGAAGGAATATTGGGGTACTGTTCAGGGAATTTCCTGCAAAAACAACTAAACAAAAAACCCCTAAAAATAGCATCACTTTTGTTACATGGCTTAACATTTTCAGGCTCTGTTAGAGGCAGATGTTAGTAATATGTGCATTGACAAAACACTTGATGTGAACAATGACAGTTATATGAACCGACCAGTTACAGAAGGAGGAATATCGTTAGCGGTGGAAAACTGTAAAATCGTAGGGCAGCTGGTCCTGATGGCATAAATGGTTGACTGTTTCACTTTCTTCTGATCAACTAAAGCAGTTCCTCCTGAAATTCTTTATTATGTTATTTGATAATGGCACGTTTCCAGAAAACTGTATGAATCAATCATTTTGTCGATTAAAAAAAAGGACGATGTTATTACTCCTAACAATTCTTCAGGATGATAATTAATAACAGACTGCAAGATTGGGTAGAGGAAAATAACATCGCAGTGATCACCAAGCAGGCTTAAAATTGGTTTATTCAATTGACCATATGCTTACTTTGCTTGCTTTTTCACAGAAGCAGATTTTCATAACACGAAGTTATATGTAGCTTTGATAGATTTCGAAAAGAAGCCAGTCTTGACAAAAAATGGCGTAAAGGGTAAACTCTATAAATGTTTTAGAAGAATGCATAATAAAGAGAGGAACAAGAGTTCGTTGTGGAGGGAACCTGCTGATGTTTGTAATTTTTGCCATAGGAGTAAAGCAGGGACATGCGTGCAATCCTATCTTCATTTTTTGTTGATTAATGAATAAGCTCTTGATGTACTGAACAATGGTAAATGTAGTGCTCTATAGTCATTTGACGTTTTTGAATTGATAAGAAATCATAAATGAGACAGGAAACAGGAATCGAAGAGCAAATACAGTAACTCTAGCTCCATTGAACTGTTTATCTCTCTCTGTTAGCTGACAATGATTGTCTTGATGTCTGAAACTGTTATAGGATTGTAACACAATGGATAGCATGCGCCGAGCCGCTGAACCACTGCAGTTGCAAGTTAAGATGAACAAACAAACAAACAAAACAAAAACGACAGACACACACACACACACACACACACACACACACACACACACACACGCGCGCGCGCGCGCGCGCGCGCGCGCGCGCGCACACGCACGCACGCACGCACGCACGCACGCACGCACACACGCACGCACGCACACACACACACACACACACACACACACACCTTATTTCATAAAGTTGGATATTGTAAGTGTAAGAGAAAGGTGGCTGATGGTATTCCTATGCCAGCTGTCAATGCTTTATAACTCTTTAGGAATATTTTGTCTTCAAAACACCTAGAGTTTTGTTGACGCGTGCAAAGACCTTTCAAGTAAGGCCAAGAATGCTTTCTTTGCATCATGAAAAAGTTGCAGGGTCTCAATAATTCTTTATCCATGCTATTTATGAAATCGTTTGATTTTCGAGTTCAGCCAGTTGTACAATGCAGATCTGGGCTATGGGGACAAGAAAAAGGGGCTGTGTATTGTAAATCTGTTTTAAAGCCTTTAACTATAGACACATTTTCACTTCCTGAACTTGCCTTCGAACTTATATTCGCTTCGTTCCCTAATGTAGTCTAATTGATATGACTATTGTTTCTTTGCATGTTCACACGCCTCTTCATTAAGGGCCTTCGTCTATTGTATGAACAAATGATTTGAATACGAATTTGAATCTGATTCTGAATCTGAATCTGAAAACACATTTTCTCTCTCTCTCTCTCTCTCTCTCTCTCTCTCTCTCTCTCTCTCTCTCTCACACACACACACACACACACACACACACACACACACACACACACACACACACTCTCTCTCTCTCCCTCTCTCTCTCTCCTCTCTCTCTCTTTCTCCCTCCCTCCCTCTCTATCTCTCTCTCTCTCTCTCTCTCTCTAAGCAAACATGAAGCACTCAATGTCGGTGATAAGACTCAGCATTGATGAGCATTCCCTTATCTGCTGTCATTTGAATGGGGATTTTAGAATCATAACTCAAGGACAGTACAGCCGGACAGAGAGAAGGAATCCCGTAGAGATGACAAGAAGAGAAAAGCGAAATAAAAAGAAAAGAAGATGGAGTAGGAAAGAAAAAGAAAGAAAGAAAGAACAAAAAGTGTACATCCAGACGGGAATGTAAAAACAAACAAACAAACAAACAAAAAACATGTCTGTCCGTCCGTCTGTCTGTCTGTCTATCTGTCTGTCTATCTGTCTGTCTATCTGTCTGTCCGTCTCTCTCTCTCTCTCTCTCTCTCTCTCTCTCTCTCTCTCTCTCTCTCTCTCTCTCTGTCTCTCACGCACACACACGCAAAAACACAACACACACACACACACACACACACACACACACACACACACACACACACACACACACACACACACACACACACATGGCCTAGCTGATCTGTCTGTCTCTATCTCTGTCTCCCTCTTCCTTACCACTCCCCAACCCTTCATGAAAGCTGCTGCACCCCTTCCCTTTGTCTGTGGGGACCATGTGGTGGCCTTTGTTTGTGGGGGACCGATGTGTTGGCCTTTGTCTGTGGGGACCGATGTGTTGGCCTTTGTCTGTGGGGACCAATGTGGTGGCCTTTGTCTGTGGGGACCGATGTGTTGGCCTTTGTCTATGGGGACCATGTGTTGGCCTTTGTCTGTGGGACCGAGGTGTTGGGGCCTTTGCCTCTGTGGGGACCGATGTGTGTTGGCCTTTGTCTGTGGGGGACCGATGTCTTGACCTTGTCTGTGTGGGACAAATGTGTGTTGATCTTTGTGGGGACCGATGTGTTGACATTTTGTGGGGACCGGTGTGTTTGCCTTTGTTGTGGGGACTGATGTGCTTGCCTTTGTCTGTGGGGACCGATGTGTTGGCCTTTGCCTCTGGGGACCGATGTGTCGGCCTTTGTCTGTGGGAACCGAAGTGTTAGCCTTTGTCTGTGGGGACCGAGGTGTTGGGCCTTTGTCTGTGGGGAACGATGTGTTGGCCTTTGTCTGTGGGGACCGAGGTGTTGGCCTTTGTCTGTGGGGACCGATGTCTTGACCTTTGTCTGTGTGGACCAATGTGTTGACCTTTGTGGGAAACCGATGTGTGTTGACGTTTGTGTGTGGGGACCGAGGTGTTGGCCTTTGTCTGTGGGGACCGATGTGTTTGGCCTTTGTCTGTGGGACCAATGTGGTGGCCTTTGTCTGTGGGGACCGATGTGTTGGCCCTTTGTCTATGGGGACCAATGTGTTGGCCTTTGTCTGTGGGGACCGAGGTGTTGGCCTTTGTCTGTGGGGAACCGATGTTTTTGCCTTTGTCTGTGGGGACCGATGTCTTGACCTTTGTCTGTGTGGACAAATGTGACCTTTGTGGGGACCGATGTGTTGGACATTTGTGGGGACCGGTGTGTTTGCCTTTGTTTGTGGGGACTGATGTGCTTGCCTTTGTCTGTGGGGACCGATGTGTTGACCTCTGTGGAACCCTTTGTTTGTGGGGACCGATGTGTTTGGCCTTTGTCTGTGGGGACCGATGTGTTGGCCTTTGTCTGTGGGGACCGATGTGTGGCCTTTGTCTGTGGGGACCCGATGTGTTGGCCTTTGTCTCTGTGGGGACCGATGTGTTGGCCTTTGTCTGTGGGGACCGATGTGTTGGCCTTTGTCTGTGGGAACCGATGTGTGTTGGCCTTTGTCTGTGGGGACCGA
>JADBJO010001995.1:82500-92500 GCA_016801955.1 Conus betulinus | reverse complement strand
ATTCGTCTGCTTCCTGAGTATTTGTTCAGCTTTGCAACCTGTCTGAGTGTTCGTTTGTTTAAGTTGGCAATATATAATGGTGTTCCCTTCACAGATACATGGTGATTTTCCTATGTGGTCTCATTATTTTCCTGTTTTATGTGCCGTGTCTTGGGCTAAGCTCTCCAGGTTGTGTTTCTTTGCTGACTTTACTTTTCACAAATGGCAGTTTGTATCGGATGACATGGCCACCACAAGGAGAGGAGAGACCTCTTGACTTGAATAGAGTCTGCCTACACACGTGACAGCTAGCGTGAGTCTCAAACACTTAACGTACAGTTTATAATGGAATGGTAAATTGACTCCCCATCGCATATTTTGTTCGATAGATACAGGAGTACTTAAAATAAAAATAAAATAAAATAAAACCCTTCTAACTGCAAAAAGGGTCGTTCTCCTTAGTCTAATTATCACCGAGTTGTGAATGCCCTTGACCGGAAAAAGACTCACTAAAAATCTAATTTCCAACATAATTGCATTGTGTGCGAGATATTGATTATTCGGTTTGAACCAGTTCGATTGTCACTTTGTAAATCTTTTAAAGCTATTTTTTTTTTCTAATTTACAATTTATAGTGGGTCACTGACTAGGGTTCTTGTTAATCTTCTTTATAATTGAATATTACGCTCCTTCTGGGCTCGCAATGCACAATGAATTTAAAACAAAATAAAATCACCCATGACACTGTTGAACTTTAATTACATGTTGTCGGATTTTCCTATAATCGATGTTAAAACCCTCCCAAATAATGTTAATTCTTAAATCAAATGTAGTAAATAAGTATTTTTCCCCCTCTTATCTTTGGTTTATCATATTCTTTTTATAATTGTACACACATTTTCTTACGATTATCGACGCGACTTTCAGGACGCTGGTAATTCCTTAGAGTCCCTAGACTCGTTTTTCACCACCCATACTCCTATTCAAACCAGGCATTTTTTTCATGCTTTTCATTTCGGCATGGTACGCACCATACACGCAGCGGCTTTGTAGAGCGCGTTTGTATAAAGATCCGTACGCTCATCACCATCACCATCCAAGCTATCATTCACCTGTTTCGTGCATTCATCGGATTCATCTGAAGCCAGTCCATCTATATTACTTTGTTCTTTTGCTCACTCCAAACAATCATTTGTTGTCCATTTCATTCCTTTCTCTCACTTTCTCTACAGTCAACACCTTTTTTCTTTACATCTTTATTTTTGCAGGCAGGTGCCAAATGTGTAAATCATCACCAACACGTATTCGCAATCAAGTTCTAGTTCTTCAGACGCAATAAGATTACCAATGGCATTGCTCACGTTTGGCATTACATGTAAAATTGCCATATGGATGACCCTCACAACATCTTGTCCAGATCTATGAAACAGAAGTCTGGAGTTTATCGAAAGTAACGAATACTTTTATCTTTTGAGTGTCGTACTTCTTAGTTCTTCATGTTCTCTGTTTCCGTGTCCCTTGTCTTTTGCGCTCCCTTGCTATCAATCACAGTCATGATTGAAATAGACGCATTTATCAATACTTCACTCGTAGGGTTTCTCTGAGGAAAAAACATCTTAATTTGCAGATATTCGACATGTCTAAGCCAGACAATCGGCATACTCCATACAGCAAACTTCATGACTGGAAGCAGATTTCCCCGACGCTTGTTAAAACAGCCCTGTCCGCAGGTTCTCCGAGGACCAATACAGCATGCCTCTCATAAAAGTCTGTATCCCCTACCATAGTCCTCGCTCAGATCGCTGTGTATGCCTGTCACAGTCACAGGCCACTGCCGTGTGTTATCACTCACTGACTGCTAAATTTGTTGAGCCACTTTGCTGTCCCTGCTACCAGTGTCACGTGCTGCCAGTCTCTCCCTCTGACTTTCCGCCTTCCCACGCACTGTCCTTCCCTCACTCTGTGAAGATGTCTCTTCAGCTTTGCCCCAGCTGCCCCATTAACTCCCTGGCATCACTGTCACGCCTTGAGGGTGTTAGCTGATGCTCTTGGAAATCGCATGACCCCAAACGTCCCCATATAGACTTTCTACTGGAGCGTGTTGATGAGATGATCTTGATCTCACTGCTGATGAGCTGCAGCGTTGCTGCTGCTTTTCAGTGTTTACGCCGTGTCTACCGATCGGCCTGATGTTGAATTTGCTGAAGTGCCAACCTCAGTATCTGCTCTTACTGCTGCAGTGTATGTTTTAGGAGTTTGGCTCTGATTGTGATGCCGCTTTGAACAAAACTAACCGACATGCCCTCTAGTTGGCTTGTGACACCAGTGAAGTTTTGCGTATGGTCAGATTGTGCGCCATCCGTAGATTTTTCGATCCAAGCTGGTTTTTCAATTCTCCATTCTTTAGGATTCTACCTTGTGCCTTCAACTGCAAAACTGTTTTGGTCCCCGATTGTCTGCAGTTGATGATGTCACCTTACTCCACGTGTTGCCTGTCATCTGCATTACCTTCATGTCGCTTAATCCTCTGTACAGAGCCACACCCAGGTTGTAGCCTCACACAGCTCAAGAGGAGCTGTTGATATGGAGTCAACATGAGACAATGTACTAATTGAAACACCGCTCTGCTGCCGAGTCACTTCGGTGGAGGGTATTCAACTGTGTCTTTCTGATTCAACGTAAGCAAGGTACCGCCTACCAATCATTGGCCATGCCCCTTACTGACGACAATCATTGGTCAATCGCGAAGGCAGCGCAAGCGCATGCGTCCCTCGGGAAGGAGACACGACGTCCGTCCCTATACCCGTCCCCATGAATATTTAAAGAATTTACCACACAAAAAAATTTGGGAAAAAAAATCAAAATGAGGTTATTCACCACGACAACAAAGCGTGAAGGGCCAGGAATGTTAAGGCCCCTTTCAAAAATAATGGTCAGCGAGAATGGACATAATGAAGATGAGGCTATGGAGTCCCATACCGGTCAGTGCACTACTGTACGTCTTTTTTCTTCTTTGCCACCCTATGTACTGGCGTCAGCCCTGCCTACAAAGCACAGACCCCTTCACTGCTGGTCGAGTGAACTTGAGCAACACTCTCTGAGACAATGAGACATCAAGTGAATAGCATTCAGCTGTGTGGTTCCTCTCCACCCCATTGGAGCACGTAGCGCACTTAGCTCTGAGAAACAGCTGACTTGGACAAAAACAAAAACCAACCAACCAACCAACAAACAACAAATCCCTTACATAAGTGACTCAAATGGGGATCGAGCTCACAAGTTTCAAGCCTGCAAACCTGCAACACCAACTACTGTAGCACGGCGGCTTGAAAAGAATGAAATCCAAATAAATGAAAAATAGACATGCTACAACAAAGGCGCTTCGGTTTCAACTACTTCGAACGTTTGAAGGTATTTGAATTTATGCTGTTATGTAATGCAAATCTCTCATACCGTTGCTCATTCCTGTATCTCCTCAAATCTTTCCTATACAGTCTTGCCAGGGTTTCTACGTGGCAATCTTAGCGCTCTCACACCACAAGAACCTACCAAATCCGGCGATAAGATAAGATTCTGCATCGATTCTGAGATGCCTTCGCTTCGATTGCCATTTTTTTTTTTCAAATATTCACAGCAGCAGCGAAAGCACCCTCTCCTGCCCCCCCCCCCCCCCCCACACACACACACACACACACTCCTGTTCCTACCAGACCTTTATATCATGTGATTTGTTTTGAAACTTACATTGTATGGGTAAATTGCAATGTGTTTGCATGCAAGCGTGCGTGCGTATGAGCGTGCTCATGCAAGCAGCGCGCGCGCGCGCGTGTGTGTGTGTGTGTGTGTGTGTGTGTGTGTGTGTGTGTGTGTGTGTGTGTGTGCGCGCTTGCGCTTGCGCGCGCGCGCGCGCGTGTGTGTGTGTGTGTGTGTGTGTGTGTGTGTGAGCGCGTACGTGTATGTGTGTGTGTGGTGTGTGTTGTGGTGTGTGTGTGTGTGTGTGTGTGTGTGTGTGTGTGTGTGTGTGCGCGCGTGCACGCGCGCGTGCGTGTTGTGCGTGTGCGCACGTGTGGGTGGGTGTGCGTGCGTACTGAGTATGTGGGGGTGGGGCGTATGTGTACGAGGCATCCATGTATGCATTTAACTGCATGAGTCCGTGCGTACCTCCGTGTTGTGTGTGTGTGTGTGTGTGTGTGTGTGTGTGTGTGTGTTGTGTGTGTGTGTGTGTGCGCGCGCGCGTGTGGTGTGTGTGTGCGTGTGGGTGGGTGGGGTAGGTGGGTGTGCGGTAGGGGAGGAACATAGATGGATTGGAGAAAAAACCAATCCATTTATCTGACATTCTAAATCCTTCCCACTTCCCAGGCATTGCCGACATGAAAAACAGCATCAACAAAATTAAAGTAAGTAAAAGCAAACATACATTCGGAGAACTGTTCAAAACTTATTTGATTTAGTTTTACAGTTTCAAAATGACTGACACTATATTTATTTCGCAAAACTCTATACTCGTTTTATTTGAGAGAGAGAGAGAGAGAGAGAGAGAGAGGGAGAGAGGAGAGAGACGAGAGAGAGAGAGAGAGAGTGTGTGTGTGTGTGTGGGTGTAGAGAAGGGAGGAGAGGGCGAGAGAGAGAGCGGGGGAAACGGAGGGAGAGAGATGTGTGTGTGTGTGGTGGGAGAGAGGGGGCGGGAGGGAGAGAGAGAGAGAGAGAGAGGGAGAGAAGACGAGAGAGAGAGAGAGAGAGAGAGAGAGCAGAGAGTCAGAGCGAGAGAGAGGGAGAGAGAGAGAGGAGAGAGAAGAGGGGAGAGAGAGAGAGACGAGACAGACAGACAGAGAGAGAGACAAGATCGAGAGGAGGAGAGAGAGAGGAGAGGAGAGAGAGAGAGAGAGATGGGACGGGAGAGGACGAGAGAGAGAGACAGAGGAATCGACAGAGGGACGAGGAGAGGAACAGGTTAAGGAGAGAGAGAGAGAGGGACGAAGAGAGATCGAGAGTGACAGTGTGGGTGAAGAGAGAGAGAGAGAGAGAGAGAGAGAGAGGGAGAGAGAGAGAGAGAGAGAGACAGACCGAGAGAGACAGAGAGAGAGAGGAGAGAGAGAGAGAGAGACAGACAGACAGACAGACAGACAGACAGACAGAGACAGATAAGACAGACAGAGAGACAAATAATGAGAAAAAGAGTGACCGAAGGTATCGGGAAGGACGGGAAACAGGTTAAGAGAGAGAGAGAGAGATACAGACAGGCAGAGAGAGAGAGAGAGAGAGAGAGAGAGAGAGAGAGAGAGAGAGAGAGAGGAGAAGGACAAGGACAAATGTTGTATTGTCATAGCCTTAAGACAAGGGGGTGAACATGAACAATTGTATGCACATATCAATATTATTTACTGCTTTCACACATGCATAACCACACACGCACACACAAACGCGCGCGCGCGCCACAGCAGCACCCCCCCCCCCTCACACACACACACACACACACACACACACACACACACACACACACACACACACACACACACACACATTGATACAGGATCATCTTGAATAATTACTTTTTTTTTAAGTTAAATGTTATCGCACATTAATTCGAACTTACTCTTTCTTATCTTCATTGCCTGTGCTATAAATCTAATAACACAGTTTCATTACTACTGGTAAGGATTTTTATAACTTTGTTCTGATCGGGAATGTTGGGGAAGGATTCCAATTTGGCACAATTTTTACGGATATCATCATCATAAGTGGTAGAGTAAAATAAAATATGAGTTTCGTTTTCGAATCCATCTCCACATGATGGGCAATTAATATTTGTTTGGTCATTTCGAAACCGCTGAATACGGATTTTGAGGCCACAAACTGGAAACCTTGAGAAGCTATCTCTATGCCACTTATCAGTAACACATGACAAATATTTTCAGGCTCAAAGACATTTTTGATAGAATGAAACCATCTATATTTATCATTATTCTGCAACTCGGAATGCCAGTTCTGTTTATAGCAGGAAATAAGCGTATCTTTCAACTCTAGAATAAAAGCAGATTCATACCCAACACCTTGACTCAACCAAACTATGCCATACCCATTTTCCGTCAAAAACTTTTGTACTTTTGATGCCCAATTAAAGTGACCAGATTCATGCTGCTATTTCATAAGCCTGTCTACATATTCTTGACATGGGCAGTGACACGAGTTTTAACCAGTATGTGATACACTTTATTGCTGTCCTAAGATACAGTGGGTATCTTCTGGTTTTCTCAAACACTAGATTGTTTGAGGCATGCAGGGGGACATTTAGGAATCTTTTCATAGCAAAGGTGTGTACAGTTTCGATTTGTCTACAATCATTTTCTAGATCCCAGACTTCAGCTGCATATGTTAAGATAGTTCAATTTGCGAATCAAGGAGTTTCCAGAACAAAAGTGCATCTATTGATCTCAGTTTTTTTCAGAGACTTTATGATTTCTATTACTCCTTTTTTTCCATTTTCTACAGGGTTCCGACAGAGCAGAACCTTACACTTAATTTCGTCGTAAAGAGCATACCCAAGTATTTATAAAAATTCGTTACTTTAACCACTCCATTCCCATAGTACACTTTTTCATAGACGCTAAATGCCCCCCCCCCCCCCCCCCCCCCCCCCCCCCCCCCCCTTCCTAAAAATCATTACATTTGTCTTTTCAAGGTTAACAGTTAAAACCAAACAGTCAGCTTCTCTTTTTGAAACAGTTCAGTTGATTTTTAAGTCCAATGACTGTATCAGACAACAGAACAACATCATCCGCAAATAACAATAGAAATATTTCAGTAGCACTAGGGGTTAACCGAATACCATGTTTTTCTTTTTTTTTGACAAATCAGTAGCCAGTTCATTTATAAAGAAAGGAAATAATTGGGGACTCAGCAGGCAGCCTTGTTTCACACCTCTAGGACATTCAAAACAATCAGAATAATTACACTTGCCACGCACGCATGCCAAAACATTTTCGTATATGCTTCCAAGGGCATTATACGGTTTACCTTTTACACCATTTTTCCTCATAATCGCCCAAAGCACGTTTTCTGTTTACTGAGTCAAATGCATTTCTAAAATCGACAAAAACAACATTATAGTTTTTTTTTTTTTTTTTGCTTTTTGTTTTTAAAAAAAACTTTTCAACAATGCATACAATGTGAAAATATGATCGACAGTACTGTACCCTGTTCTAAAACCTGCTTGCTCTTCAATGATCTTGCTTTCTTGATCTGCCCATTTTGTTATTCTTTTATTTAGTATCTGTGTATAAACTTTACTAACAACACTTGTTAGGGCAATACCACGATAATTGTCTGGCTGGTTCACGTCTCCTTTCTTATGCAAAGATACAATAACAGATTTAGACCATTCAATAGGAAAAGACTCCCATATCAAACATCTTATTAAAGTAAACAACGAGGAAATCAACAACTGAGGCATCAACATGTTTTAACATTTCAGTAACGATTTTGTCTGGCCCTGCGCTTTTCCCGGCTTTGAATTTACCTATACTGGCGAAAACCTCCTGCCTGGAAATAAGGCTATTAAACATTATGTCTGATGTATTATCATTAGTATCTTCCGTGACATCAATTTCCCCAGTCTGTTTCTCGCAATTTGTTTCACTGAATACACTAAAAGAAGTATTTATACCATTGTTCTGAAGTGATTGTGTCATAAATAGCCGATTTTCTGTTCACTGATAGGATTGTTTGCCAAAACAGCTTAGGATAGTTAATGGACTGCCGCAATTTTTTTTCTAATCTCGCTTGATCAAAATAATGTTTCTTTTTTTGTTAAGTAAGTATTGATATTCATTCCTTTCTTTAACATACGCTTCTTTCTTTTCATGGTTAATGATGTGATTGATTGATTTAATTTAACGTCTGTTCACAATAATGGTGATATTAGACTTATTTTCATGGTTATATTTCTTTAACGTTTAAATGTCCTTAACGATTGTCTTACCTTTCTCTTTTTCCTCTCACATTCGTCATCAAACCAGCTGCTTTTCTTTTTGCCTGTTCCTACTTTTCTGATCATGCACGCAGCAGCGCTGTACAGTGAACCTATAAAGGTTACAATAGAACTGTTAATGTCTGTATCGAGTTCCGTATAAGCATTCTGTAGGCATTGTTCAATGTGTACAGACTGTTGCCTTCTTCGAACTGAAAAGTATAGTATTCAGACCATAGGATGCGAGTTTCAGTACTACCATTTTCAACATCACAGTCTCTATTGCTATCACTTTCCGTACAAACATTCTTTCTTCCATTTTTGAATTCCACAGGTAAATGCCCACGAGTCAATTTTATCGCTGACGCATAAATCAGAGAGAGAGAGAGAGAGAGAGAGAGAGAGAGAGAGAGAGAGAGAGAGAGAGAGAGAGAGAGAGCGTTTGCTGCAAAGTAATGTGTGTATGGGTTACAACTCTGATCAAGCCACACATTACACTGAAAGAAATTTCAGTGGTTATAATTCACGACGAAACTATTTATCTTATCTTCAATGCTTTGTGCATTGGTTCCAAGCAGACGACACCAATATGTGAACTGAAAACAATTTCCAAAGCAGAAAACAAACAAATGCACAAACAAACCTCCTCCATAACTGTACCACGGATATCCACTTCTTATGATGGACGGAGAGAGAGAAAAACGGAAATCGAAATGTTAATATATTCATCAAAGGCCATTGTCCCTTGTATGGGGAAAGCAGCATTACCGCATTTATTAAACTCAGACTGAAAATCTTTATGGTTAACAACAATATCACATCACATTGACAAGATGTACATTACTGTAGTACTTAAGCATGGTGCTGACAGTTGAGTTACTTTGTATCTTAGCATTATCGTACTAAGTCTGAGTAGAAGGTAACGCCCTTTGAAGGCTTCGTACTGGTACATACAAACATTTTTATACCTTATTGGTTTTTGAGTCGCCCTACGCATATCAACACAAAAAAGAAGAGGCGGATTAGAACAACTCGAGGAGTGAATGTACTTCGCCAATCTCCAAAACCTGCACAGCAAAAGCAAACGTAAAACAAAAAAAGGTTTCCACAATCCCTGATTTTTTTTTTTTTGTGGACAGTGGACACAACACATTCACATTTTCATTGGCGTTTTACAACGACGAACGTATGAAAAGTAATACCAGCAATTTCAAACCTCAGCTGAATCAAGTGATTTTTTTTTTCAAATGTCTATCAATGTCAAACAGATGACTTGCCCTCCGTGTGTCACACTAACAGAAAGGTCCGAGAGAAGACGGTCCGAGTCGTTATGGTCCTGCACAAGTAGACTACGGGATGGATGGATGTACACATACAGATCTCTGAAGCGGAGAGGTGATGATCATTAACCTTACTGCCAGTGTCAGATACGTATGTGAAATGACCTTGCCATGATATACCCCAATCTAAGATTCGTAATTCGTAGAGGTGCAAGAGCTAAATGGACAATGGTAAGTGTCAGTGTCATTGTCAGTCTCTGTCTCTGTCTGTCTGTCTGTCTGTCTGTCTGTCTCTGTCTCTCTCTGTCTCTGTCTCTCTGTCTCTGTCTGTCTGTCTGTCTGTCTGTCTGTCTGTCTGTCTCTCTCTCTCTCTCTCTCTCTCTCTCTCTCTCTCTCTCTCTCTCTCTCTCTCTCTCTCTCCTCTCTCTCTCTCTCGTCACGCATCCCCGTTCTTTGTGTCTGTTCCCGCTCTGCGTATTCATCCGTCACTCATTTGTCTTCTTATTTAATTTTTCGTAGGTTTTATTTCTTTCCTAAAGTTGGTTCTATGTTGAACGGGTAAAACGCAACAGAAATATTGCCTGGACGTCTGACCGGTTGCTATATCCATCCGTCCGTCCGTCTGTCTGTGTGTATGTATGCTCGTCCCCCCCCCCCCCCATCTCTCTCTCTCTCTCTCTGTCTCTCTCTCCTCTCTCTCTCTCTGTCCCTCTCACACACACACACACACACACACACACACACACACACACACACACACACACACACACACAAA
>JADBJO010001995.1:67500-70000 GCA_016801955.1 Conus betulinus | reverse complement strand
AGATCCTTTAATAAACGATTTTGGTCACTATCTAATCAACATTTGTCAGCACTTGAGTTTAGTAATTTTGAACGGTTTTTCTACCTGGTAATGAAAATGGCAATTATACGTATATAGCCAACAATAGTTCAAGTGTAATAGACTACTTTATCTCTTCAAGAAGCTTAATCTCATCGTGCCGCGAGTTGAAAGTAACTCAGCAGATAGAATCCAACCATATGCCTGTTGAAATTAAGGTAGGTTTTCCAGACCGCAGGCTGGAACCGGTAGCACCTAAAATTATCAAAATTTCAAAAGTATGTGTGGGATCCAGTTAAAGAAAATAATTTTGTTTGTGCACTGGATCTGATGTTGTAACTTCAATTTTTTATGAAGCCGTTACATTTATCGATATTGATTTCGAACATGCTCTTGCCAAATTCAAGGAGGGTCTTTCTGTAGCCGGCCAGTGCATGAATAAAGATATTATCATTGGTAACGACAAGTGCAGCTCGTGGTTTGATATAGATGATCTGTTAAACGCCGTCAGGTAAGACAGGCACTGAGAATGTTCAGCCAGGTAAAACGTGCTGGAAGTCCTGACGCCGTAGACCTATGATTAAATTATTGTTATTTGAGAAATCAGTACATACAAAGATTTACTCTGCTACAAGCAGCAGTTATATCGACAATGTGTTCTGCGCACTCTTAATGAAAATGCTGGAGACTCTAGACAATTTTGGAGGACTCTAAAGTCAATAAGAAGTAGTTCTGTTGTGTCAAACTCACTATCCAAGACAGACTGGTTTCAGCATTTTGAACGATTATTTAACGAAGAACTGACCCTACCTGACTCCACTTCCCCAGGCTTTCACGCAGAAGATGACTGTTTGCTTGATGTTGACTGTGATGCCAGTTTTCTCGATCAAGATATAACAGAGGAGAAATTTTAGGCTCGATAAAGGCTTAAAAAATAAAAAAAAAGCTCCTGGTCGAGACGGACGTACTGGAGAGTTCCATAAGTATGCTATGCCTACCGTTCTCCTTCTTAAGAAATATTTCAACAAACTCTTTGATTCTGGAATCTTTCCCTCTGCATGGTGTAAAGCTCTTATTCAACCGTTGCACAAGAAAGTGATATCAATTCCTCTGATAATTATAGAGGTATTTCCCTGTTGAATATCAGTTCTAAAATATACAGCTATATTCTGAATAAACGCTTAACCAAATAGATCGAGGATAATAGTGTAATAAACGATGCACAGGCTGGTTTTAGAAAGAGCTGTAGTACCACTGACCATACATTTACACTCCTATCTTTAGTGCAAAAACAGCTTTCTAACCACCAAAAACTATACGTGACTTTTATTGATTTTAAAAAGGCTTTCGGCCTGATTGATAGAAATCGACTTTGGTCAGTCTTAAAGAAAAAGGATATAACAGGAAAGGTGTACAATGCAATTGAAAGTATGTACACCGTTATCACGGCTAGGGTTAAAGTACGGGGAGACTTAACTAGTACTTTTATGTGTCCCTAAGGCCTAAAGCAAGGAGAAATATATAGCCCGGTTTTATTTTCTCTATTTATAAATGACTTGCAGCAGAAATTACAGAGCATGGTAAGCATGGTATTCCTTTATCTCCTGACTTCAAAGAGCTATTGATTCTGCTGTTTGCTGACGATGTGGCGCTCGTGGCGTCCACTGTCATAGGTCTTCAGACACAGCTGAACGTTGTGAGTAAAACAGCAAAGAAACTTGATTTAATAGTGAATCTGGAAAAAAAAAATCAAAAGTTATTGTGTTTAGAAATGGCGGTTATATTGCTTCAAAAGAAAAATGGATTTTTTTACGATAGTATGCAACTAGATATTGTTACTCAATATAGATATTTAGGTGCTATATTCTCCACTGGCCTTATTTTTTTCTCATTGCCGTGAGGATTTAGCATCCAGGGCAAAACATCAGGTCATCGTTATATTGAAACTTCTGTGGAAATATCAGAGTGTGTCTCCAAAATTATTCTTCAAACTTTTTGATTGTCAGATCCAGCCAATCCTTACTTATGGCGATGAATATAGGGCTTAACTGAAAACCTCTCGGCTATAGAAAAAATACATTTGTTCGCACTCAAGAGATTCTTGAATGTTTCTATAAAAAACGCATACTACCTTGGTTTATGGAGAAACTGGCAGGTTTCCACTTTATATAAACATACATATTAAATGCGTAAAGTATTGGATACATAGCCTTAATATGCCTGACAATCGTCTTCCCAAAAAAGCGTATAAGATGTTATATGATTTTACATGGCCGGAGTAAAAAACATTGGGTTATGTCAGTCTGCTTCGCTTTAAATCGTTACGGTTTTGGATATGTATGGGGAAAATCAAGGAGTTCCCAATGTAAAAGTTTTCCTTTCAAAATTCAAAAGTCGGCTAATCGATTATCATTTACAAGAATGGTATAGCCACATAGAATCTAAGGACCGATTTCTCTTTTATTTTTCTTGTAAGCAGTTT
>JADBJO010001995.1:45000-47500 GCA_016801955.1 Conus betulinus | reverse complement strand
ACACACACACACACATACGCGCAACCACGCAGACACGTCAACACACCCTACGATAGAGAGAGAGAGAGGATGATAGGAGAGAGAGAGAGAGATCTTAGAGAGAGGAGAGAGAAGGATAGAGGAGAGAGATTCGAAGAAAAAGCATTCCTCCTCATATATACATAAAGAGAGAGAGAGAGAGATATAGATATATAGAGAGAGAGCGAGAGAGAGAGATAGAGAGGAGAGAGAGAGATACAGACAAGACAGACAGAGTACGACAGACAGAAAGACATAGAAGAGGCAGAGATAGAGCGACAGACAAATACATCGACATACAGACAGACACACAGCGACATCAAAGCAGAGAACATAGAGACATAGTTAGTGACGCTGGTTTCGTGAAAGGTCGTGCCAAACGTTCAGTAGACACCACTGCTGTTCATCGCAACGCACCCGGCCTTTCACTGTCGAGGCGGACATTGAGATCCCCTCTACCCGAAAGACACCAGGGGACTGAAACGATGAATGCCAGAGTTAAAAAAAAAAAAAAAAAAAAAAAGAAGTTTCAAATGTTTCTGGAAGGAAAAAAAATCGCGGAGGCGAACAACCGGATTTGAGGTGGAGATGGGGAGAGAAGTGGTGGGGGTTTTGGAAAATACTTGATGTGATTAACTTGCAATATCGGTGGACGAGAGTACGCGGAAATGAGCTACTGGACAAACACGTCTCAGGAACAAAAATCCTCCGTGAGAGATAGAGATAGAGGAAACAAGCATTATACTGGTGATAAAGAGGAAAATGTATTTGGCATGGTGGCGGGGGCACACACACCACACACACCACACACACACCACACACACACACCACACACACACAACACACACACACACAATACGCACGCGCGCGTGTTTGCTTGCGCGTACGTACGTACGCATCTTCACCTTGCACACACACATACCACACACATTGCGCGCCCCGCGCACACACCACGCACACACACAACACACACACACACCACACACACACACAACCACCACACACACACACACACACACACACACACCACACACACACACACACACACAAGACACACACACACACACAGCACACATCCACAACAGCACACAGGAAGAGCTAGATAGAGAGAGGGAGAGGGGAGAAGAGAGAGGAGAGAGAGAGAGAAGAGAGAGAGAGAGAGATAGAAGAGAGAGAGAGAGAGCGAGAGAGAGGGCTGAATGAAAGGAATGCTTGTGTGTGTGTGTGTGTGTGCGCGCGCGGCGCGCGCGTGTGTGTGCATGCATGCGTTAGTGCGTGTGTGAGTGTGTATGTGTGTGTGTTGCGTGCATGTGCGTGCGTGTGTGTGTATATGTGTGTGGTGTGCGTTGTCGTGTGCGTGTGTGTGTGTGTGTGTGTGTGGTGTTGTGTGTTTGTTGTGTGTGTGTGTGTGTACGCGAGGCGCGTTGGGAAAGGCAATGGGAAATGAAATGGTGTGGCGCAGGGAGAGAACGGCATCGTTTAATAAGTATAGTGAAAGGGGGTAATGTGGAGGGGAAGGTTGGGGTGGGGGGGGGGGGAGGAAGAGAAGCAGGGAGGGGTCCATGAGGTGGGGGTGGGAGTGGGGCAGGGTGCTCCTGAGAGACATTGTGAGCAGACAGGAAATGGTTAGATAGAGACAGCGAGATAGAGCGAAAAAGAAAGCCAACACCGAGAATGCTGTCTTGAAGTAAGAGAGAAAAAAAAAAGTGCTTCTGAGTGAGAGAGAGAGAGAAAGATTAGAGAGAAAGAGAGAGAGACAGAGACAGAGACAGATAGACAGTCAGACAGGACAGTCATGCAGAAGGAACACACACCCACACACACACACACACACACACACACACACACACACACATACACACGCAACACACACAAACACTCACACCACGCGCACGCGCATGCACGTGCATGCAAGCATGTACGCATGCACGCACGTAGACCCGAACACACACACAACACACACACACACACAACACACACACACACACACACACACACACACACACACACCACACACACACATACACACACACGCACTCACACAAACATAAACAGCGCGCTTGCTTGCATGCACGGACGGCGTGCACTCGTCATCCCCGTCTAATATTTCTTGTGGTAAGCAGATGTGAATTTGATGAACGTTAAGCAATGCCGGAATAAATAAAGAATTCCGTAAACAAAGAATAAGGTAATTAATGAAACGTAAATCTAAGCGTAATTTACTTTCAAAAGATGTTAATTTCTACAAAGGATTCACGTCAGATTTGGAAAGCCATTAACATGTTGAATAATAAACAAGTCTCAAGAAATCAGGAAATTATCACAGATGTAACTGCAGATCAATTAAACAACCATTTTGCTAGTATCAAAGAAAAAATCAAAATACTAAAGATTTCGTGTCCAATAATTACTGATACACTAACATATTTGTACAATTTATGCATAGAGAAACAAACCTTTCCCTTGAAATTTAAGGAAGCCA
>JADBJO010001995.1:32500-35000 GCA_016801955.1 Conus betulinus | reverse complement strand
TTGTTCTTTGACGACCAACACTTTCAAGGAGTAGCCATGATCCTAAAGAAAGGAGTAGAAAACAGTTTGATAGAGTGGAAACCTGTCAATAGCAGAATCATCAAGATCAGGATGAAGGGGAAACAGATCAACACTACTATCATCCAGTGTTTATGCCCCCACAAATGACAGCGACGAACAAGACAAAGATGAATTCTCTACGAGCAGCTACAAGCTGAATTAGAAAATATTCCAAGGCACGATTTAAAAATTGTCATGGGAGACATGAATGCGAAGGTAGGAAGTGACAACACCAACTACGATAGAGCCATGGGAAAAGAGGGCTGTGGCATCATGAATGCAAATGGTGAGAGGCTGCTAGAAAACTATGTACCACCTACAATCTTGTTATTGGAGGGACCCTCTTTCCACACAGAGACATCCATAAGCTGACATGGCATTCCCCTAATGGAAGGGACAGAAATCAAATTGATCATCTAATGATAAATGGACTTGGAGACGCTCACTCCCATGATGTCAGGGTGAACCGGGGAGCAGATGTTGGCAGCGATCACCACCTTGTGGTAGCAGTACTGAAAGTGAAACTCAGGAAAACAGGAATCAGGAAAACGGGAAGGCAGCGGTTTGACACAGAAAAGTTGAAAGACCCCACAGTAAAGAATACTTTTGTTCTGCAGCTGAGGAACAGATTTCAAGCACTGGCAGATCTAGATCACCACACACAGCCAGATTCGGATGAAGTCAACACCAAATGGGAACATGTAAAGACAGCTTACCTGAAAACCAGTGAGACCTGTCTCAGAACAGAACACAACAAGAAAAAGAAAGAATGGATAACGGCAAACACATGGGAGCTCATTGAAAAACGCAGAGCCCTGAAGGTGCAGAAGATGGAGGTCAAAATCTAAACGATTGAAGGAAAAGTATGAACAGCTGTACCAGGAAACAAATGAAGCTGTGAAGAAGAAAATCAAGGGCTGACAAACGTGAATTCATGGAATCCCTTGCAGATGAAGCAGAAGATGCAGCCAACAAAGGAGAACAGGAAAAGTATATAAGATCACCAAGATAATCTGCGGCAAATATCGTGGAACAGCAGATACACCGATCATGGACAAACAGGGGCGACTGCTAACAACAGAAGCAGAACAGGAAACTCGATGGGCAGAACATTTCAGTGAGACACTGAAGGAAAAGCCCCTGGACAAGACAACCTCAGTGCTGAAGTGTTCAAAGCAGATCCAGATCTTGCGGCCCAAATACTTCTGCCACTCTTTATAACTATATGGGAAGAAAAGAAGATACCAAATGATGGTCCGAGGGAATAATTGTGAAGATCCCCAGAAAGGAACACTTAAAGATTGCAACAACTGGCGTGGAATCACCCTCCTGTCAATTCCAAGTAAGATCCTTGCAAAGATCATCATCATTCAGCGAATGTCAGATGCAGTGGATAAACAACTGAGAAAAGAACAAGCAGGATTTCGAAAAGGAAGAGGATGCACTGACCAGATATTTGTACTGCGTAACATAAATTGAGCAGTGCACAGAGTGGCAGAGACAACTGTACATCTTGTGGATTTTGAGAAAGCCTTTGATAGCATCCACAGAGACAGCTTATGGCGCATACTACGAATGTATGGGATACCGCAGCAGATAGTCCTTCTCATCAAAAGCTTCTATGACAACTTCACATGCAGAGTCGGAAACAGTGACCACAGTTTTGAAGTGAAAACAGGAGTGAGACAAGGCTGTGTGATGTCAGCAATGCTCTTTAATCTTGCCATAGATTGGGTGATGCGTCGAACAACTGAAGACCAGACAAGAGGCATACGATGGACACTCTTCTCAGCCTTAGAAGACCCTTGACTTTGCTGATGATCTGGCATTGGTCTCCCACACTCACCAACACATGCAGGAAAAGACATCCCGCCTCAGCAGCTTTGCACAACAGATTGGACTAAAGATCAGTCAAAGAAAAACAGAGGTAATGACCTTGAATGTCCCAAAACCCCTCATCAATTCAAGTGAATGGAGAAACCCTCCCTACAACTGAGAAATTCACCTACCTGGGCAGCATTGTCAGACACGACGGAGGAGCAGGCAATGACATCAAGAACCGTCCTAAACAAAGCCAGAAATGCTTTCAGAATGCTAAGCAATGTATGGAGGTCCCAACAATACAGCATCAAAACCAAGCTCAAACTATATAGAGCTGCATTATTTCTACCCTTCTGTATGGCTCAGAATGCTGGAGAATGACAGAGAGTGACCTAAATAAGCTATCAGTCTTCCACACAAAGAACCTTAGAAGAATATTAAGAATTTTCTGGCCAAATACCATCTCAAATGAAGAACTACTCTCCCAATGCCATCAAGAAAGCATGAAAACAATTCTCAGGAAAAAGCGATGGAGGTGGATAGGGCACATACTTAGGAAAGAGCCAGACAACATCACTCGTGTCGCCCTCCATTGGACGCCTGAAGGAAGGAGGAAGAG
>JADBJO010001995.1:7500-20000 GCA_016801955.1 Conus betulinus | reverse complement strand
CAACACCACTAGCCAGGGGACATAACACACCACGTGTATAAAACACAGAAAAAACACAAGACAATGAACACGAAAAGACTACGATTCAAATAAGTGTCGAAAACAGTGTGTATTAACATTTCGTTTTTGAAATATAAGACAAACAGCCACAGAAAATTCGATAAGTATGTGTGGTTTATCAGATCACTTAGAACAACGACAACAATTCCCTGATGAACACCACACACACACACACACACACACACACACACACACACACACACACACACACCACACACACCACACACACACACACACACACACACACACCACACACACACACACACACGCACCCACGCACGTACGCGCGCATGCACGCGCGCACGCGCACCGCACGCACGCACGCACGCACGCACCACACACACACACACACACACACACACACACACACACACACACACACACACACACACACACTAATATCACCTGAAGAAAAAAAAAAAAAGGAGACAATGGCAAACACTTGTTCCAGACAAACCCAGAGACACTAAAAAAAAAAGAAAACCCAATCCAGACAATTGTAAGCACTCTGAAGTAACAGAACAAAAAGACAAGAAACAGACGCATGTAATCGATGGCAAATGATAACACCCATGGGCATCAGGCAAACAAACATTCAACAGGCACTCTCAGGCAACCAGTTTACCAGTTCACGTGAAACCAGTCACGAAAAAAGTGAAACAGAGCCAGTCACGAAAAAAAGACAGAGAGAGAAGAGATGAGAGAGAGAGAGAGAGAGAGAGAGAAGAGAGAGGAGAGAGAGAGAGAGAGAGCGGAGAGAGAGAGAGAGAGAGGAGAGAGAGAGAGAATAAGGTGTGGCGTTTACGCATTATAGCGACAACATCGGCGCAAGTTCCTTTTTCTGAATTAAACGTCTGTTCGTTTTATAGGGATAGAAGCCAAGTTGTCACGTATATTCATTACGTGTAAACAGTCGGGCCGTATTCTGATATGCGTTACGTGGATAAAACACGCACAAACACAACGGAATGGAAGGGAAATATAGGGGAGGAGAAAGGGAAAGGGGTAAGAAGGGAAGCGCTTGATAGGCGGTGAAAGTTAAATGTTAAAGTCCCACAAATAATGGTTATAGGGACAGAGAACTCTACGATTTACCGTATCTAGGACATTACATTATGGTAAACGGTATTGGGCCTGAAACTTCTCTAAACTGAATCATATATCGATTGGTTTCCGGGGTAGAGAGAGGGTTTTCATGGTTTAAAACATGGACGTCACGAACGGTTTCAATTCATTACATTGTAAACAGTGGCTTGGTATATAAAAGAAGTTAGACTGCCTTTTTCTCGAAACAGGATAGCAAAACGGAGGGGGAAAAAAAAAAACTTCAAACCCACCGCGCAACGAAGACTCTACGAGTCGAAGTACTCAATTCCTCATCTCTCCAGTTGGTTCGAGTTTTTTTTTTCCTTTATTGTTTTGTTATCCACTGGCTTTGAATATCGATGGAGATCTGAAAACTGCATTTTTTTTCTGACTTCTGACTGCCATCGAGAAGGACTGGTCAGATGTTACCTAGTAGCCTCACCAGATTTTTTGTGTATAGCTTATATGTACACACACACACACACACACCACACACACACACACACACACACACACACACACACACACACACACAAAACAACAAACAAACAACAAACAAAACCCAAAAAAAAAACACGCACAGTGAATAAGGGAGACTTGCGTTCTGATATAACTGACAATGTAATTGCATTGAAAATGAACGTCCTGGTCTTTTAGAATCAGTAAAGGGCTAAACGGTAACGAAAGAGAACATCAAAACTGGCCCACGTGTCTTTAGAAGAAAGAAATGTGAAGATGATAGGGAAGATGACACCAGATCCAGATACTGTACATGCTGTTTTTAACGAGATATGCCTGGAACACTTACATCGGAATAAAAGATTCACCTTCATTAAGATTGTCCAGTTTTAAACTAAAATGTATAAGGCGAAAGGTATCAATCTTGGCAAATATGAAAATGAGAGTCAAGTTCTGTCTGACTCATGCATAATTGAGTTTGCCGCCACTTTAGCCAGTTCTGATGTAGCTAAACTATTATGAGGGTCCTTAACTGGTACGCTGTTTTCCTTTTCATAAGTGTATGCAGATGTATGTGTTGAAATGATTTAAGTGATTTTTTTTTTCGTCTAATATCATCCGCAGGATGGAAAGACGTAAAATTAAACCACCACCACCAAAGGAAACGCGCACGCAGCTTTTTTCTATATAAAAAGAAAGATTGCTCCACGTGAATTTCAGTTAACCGTCTAACTGAAGGGCTGAAATGCTGAGACACTGTGTCTGAAAGTGCCTTCCCCGCCAGGTGTAACCAATGTTTTCCCCTTAACATGCTGGTATGTACAATGCCCGGCAACATGGCAAAACATGTCTTGAGAACATCGTTAGTTACAATACGATAAAACGTACTTAATTTGTTTTCATAACAGACACAGTTTCGTTGCTTCAGTAAATATGCTTGCCAGTGATGTATCCGATTAGATCCGGAAAGAAAATATGCTCGCCAATTCCTTTAATAAATCTTACGTCTAATCATACATGGCAACATATAACACTGAACATTGTGGAAGGAAAATGTATTACATTTTGCAAGATGTGTAGGGAAATTAAAACGCTTTACACAAACAAGAGTTTGCGACGAGCGAAGTAAATAGGCTGATTTATGAGATTCCGTCAAGGGTGAAGAAAATGGCTGAAAATATGATTTCGCCAAGGGCGAGAGAAGTTTGGCATACGGCCTCGCCAAGTGTGGAGATGAATACACTGAATCAGCGGTCTGCATGCATAGAGTGACAATGACTGAATGAGGCACTGAAAGAAGGCATGTTACTGATGAAGGTTGTGAGCGTATAAAACTGATGAACTTGCTGTGTTTAAAAGAATGATGGAAACACACAGTCAAAAATGAACGTAGAAAAAGGCGACAAAATGATAGAACTAAAATTCAGCAATGAAGCTGAAAAGCCAGTTAAGGGTGGCGCGCTGTCTTGTGCACTATGCCTTTGTCTGCAATGGTCTGGCCTATTTCTCTCCGCCAATCGGATACTGCGTTACTTGAAGCGTTGACTGTGCTCTGCCGAGGGAAAACGAAAGAATGAATACCTTATCGCAAAACTTTGCCTATTCGTAGACACATTTGTTGTTCACCACTTTCTTTTGGGTTGACACGCTGCATATTTTATTCTGAAAATTAAAAAAAAAAAAAAAACAGCAGTCTGCTTTCCGTTGTTCACAGCAAGTATTGCGTCAAGAGAACTAAGCCTGAGGCCTGGCAGGAGATCGTGTACGCGAGAGGCCTAGCCCTTATAAAGCTACAATATTCTGAAAATTTACGTAGCTTTGTAAAATGCCGCGGACAACTCTCTTAAATACAGATTAACATAAAAAGTGACACACTTTGATACAGAATGCAAGATAATTTAATACAGAATGAAAGCTACCTCCGAAGACAATCCCACAAATAACATAGCACGTCTAAATATCGGAACAACCAAATGCTACGAGTACGAAAGTAGTATGAAATTCATGCAATTTTGTTGTGATTGATAGAAAATAACTGATAATACTCAAATGAGTGTAGTTTCCCTCCTGTGTTCATCACACCAGAGGGAGACTCGCCGCTATGTATAGCTTACACAGTGAACTGTATGTCAAAATGACTACATCGGAATATTGAAATGTTGATGTAACACTTGCACAGTTGTGGTACGCCGCGCTTAAAATGGGAGATGTTTTAAATATGGAAGCACTCTCAGTTAACATGGATGAGTATTTCCCTGTTACAGAATGGATTTCAGTTTAAAATGTCTATCTATTGTCTTTTCAAACAGTTGGCATACTATACTGTTCATTGCTGCTCGCAGAATTCATCATGTAAGTGAGCTGTAATCATTATGATTGGGGATTTCCTAAACGTTTCTCATGATTTGTATATTTATCTAGTTTTGCGAATTTGTACTTAGACTATAAAACTCATATGGAGCATCAATTTCAAATGCTGTTAACATACAGTTCAGAAAATGCATTGAGTCAACTCTGTCATAGAATGTCCAGAAGGCTTGGGAAATACAAAAAAAAGGAAAGAAAAACCTAAAAGGAATAGAACGGTTTTTTTTCCATCAGATATGAACATGTTCCTTGGCATATAGCAGCTTTGAAAGAGACACATAGACAGAAATAGGTTTGGGCCCTTTTCAGTAACAATTTGATACACCACAATCAACAGCATTCGATTTGCTATGCATGCACACGAGTGGCCGCTGCTAACGTAGAAACCAGCATAAAAATCATGAAAGTATGAAAACGCATGGCAGGTATCTAGAATCAACCTTCATTTCAGAATCTCCAACAAAATATCCCATTTAAGAATGGGACAACGTTTGTTTTCTTTTCCCAGAACATGTTTAGGGTAAAAAGTCTACTTCATACCAGAGTGTAAACGATTATGAGTGTTTGTAAGCTAAGCGAGGAAGAAAAAAAAAAGATAAAGACTGAACGTACAGTTAACGAATCTGATTTTTTGTCATTGGTTTCAACTTCTTTCATGCACCGTACTCTTGAAACATCCTTGAAGCGACAGTAACAGGCATTTCTCAGTACATGGAGATGCTAGTGAATACACAGTGAGTTGGAGCGTGTTCCGAATTTAACCGGGAAATATGTCTGAAACGTTGAAGTCAAGTTTCACACCTTGTCAACTGGGAATGTTAACCCAACCCAGTTTGTTCGTGCAGAGAAAGCTGCTTGCTTGAGCGAAGCGTTTTAAATTCGCGAACAGAAGAGAGTTGCCGAACACGCACGTCCTTCTATCACTTGACATAAACGTTGTACTTCAATCCGGAGCAAGCCTTAACGAATTGGGTGAGAACTCGCATGCTCAAGGTAATTAGCTAATAGCGAGCAAGCGAGCGAGCGAGCATGTGTGTGTGTGTGTGTGTGTGTGTGTGTGTGTGTGTGTGTGTGTGTGTGTGTGTGTGTGTGTGTGTGTGTGCAGGTGAGTGTGTGTGTGCCTGTGTGTGTGTGTGTGTGTGTGTGTGTGTGTGTGTGTGTGTGTGTGTGTGTGTGTGTGAGAGAGAGAGAGAGAGAGAGAGAGAGAGAGAGAGAGAGAGAGAGTCGCAATCTCAATAAAGGTCGTGTGAAAGAATGGGCGGGGATAACTAAACGAGGCAGGGCAGGGCAATGGGAATGACAACAATGATAACTGATTGAGAGGTGGAGGAAACCAGCAGACAAGCAGATATAAAAAGCGACGATAATGGGAAAAGCAATCGTCATAACTGCCAGCAAGGTTGAAGAAGTAAACAGGACAAGTAAGCCTGGAGGGAGAAAACTGTGAGCACGGGAATGCCAATCATGATAACTGTAGGAGAGGCAGGAAGAATGAATAGACAAGTAGATGAGTCAGGTCGTGATATAGGAATGGCGATAATAATAAATTTCAGAGGAGATGCAGGAGTAACAGCATTAGTAGATGAAGAAGAAACTCAGAACGCACATGACAATAACTATCACTAGTAACTATGTGTATCAAAAGGGAGAACATGCAAATGTAGGGCACATAATGGGAATGGCAATAATTGTATTTGTTGGAGAGATGGAACAATTGAGAGGACAAATAGATGAAGACAAGTAATTGTAGTGGTGGGAATGACATCCGTAGTAGTTGATAGACAGGTGGAAGGAATGACATGAGAAGAAGATGAAAGAAATGTGAAAACTTGAATAGCACGAGGGATAAATCGCCTAGACAGGTGGAAAAGAGAGACAAAGGATATACATGTCTGTAACCTACACGGGATGATATAGAATCATATCAACGATCTTTAAAATGGGAATGTTTTGACCAAGCTTAATATAATAGTGACATGCAGGCCGAAAAGTGTATTGAGTCAGCTGTAGGTTTTAAAAACAAAGCAGACAAACAACATAAATGAAATATAAAGATTTTTTTCCCATAAGATCTGGAAATGTTCTTGGGCATATACAGCATTGAAAAAGATCCATTCACAAGAATAAGCTTGGGCACCTGCCAAGGAGAATCAGGCACACCACAGTCCACATAATGGGCTCACTATGCAGGGACTCGAGTAGCTGCAGCTTTCATAGAAACCAGTACAGAAAACAAAAAAAAAAACAAAAAAAAAAAACTAAAAACAAACAAACAAACAAAAAATGAAGGCATGAACACATATCGCAGGTATACAGATCCAACCCTTTATTGCAGAGTTTCAATAAAAAAAAAAATCCCATTTAAGCTTGGTATAATGTTTCATTTTCCCAGGGCATGTTTAGGATAAAAAGTGTACTTTATATACCAGAGTATCAATGACTATGATATTTGTAAGCTAAGCAAGGAAGAAAAAAGATGAAGACCGAACCTCTCTGAATCTCTTATCTTGTCAATGGTTTAAACTTCTCCTTGACGCAAGCAAGCATTCCAGGCATGTCTCACAATATATTCAGAATGCAATCACATACACAGTAAGTTTGCCTGCTGTTGTTGCTGTTGTTGTTGTTTTTGTTGTTTCCCTGTCCCAACTTCTGTGTCACCTCAGTGGTATTGCACCAACGCCACTCATTCCAACCCTCCCATCCACAGCCAAAGCACCAGCAATTCACAGGGAGCAGTCATGTCAAGTCGTCAAGAGGCAACCCACCGGAGGGGACACTGCACTGCTGTGGGGTCACTTTGATGGTGTTCAGTGGTGACTATTCTGATCCAACGTATGCAGACACCACCTGCTAAGCCCCTTACTGATGATAACAATTGCTTAGTCACAGAGCCGGCGTGAATCAGCTCTCCCCTCTCCCCTTACCCCCTGAGGGAATCACCAAATCCATCCAACGACAATGTCCATGAATTTGCCGATACTGACGACCCTGTTGGGAATCAAACCAAGTCCATAGACGTGGAGAGGACATCGAAACTGAGGCCACCATGAGAGCAGGGAATGAAGGGCCACAGACTTTGAGACTTTATTTTTAGTGCTGATTGATGAGAATGGGGATGATGAAGATGATGGTACGAATTCCAATCCAGTCTGAGACTGCATGGCAGTGCTGTACTCTACACTTACTTTTACAATATATCCTGGTATCAACCAGGCCCAAGAGATACAGACACCTGCAGCATTGGTCAGGAAATTTGTGCAACACTCTCACAGACACATATCCATTTAGTAGTGGATGAAATTTGACAGTGTGGTCCCAGTCTTCCCAATTGAGCCCATAGCAAACTCAACACTGGGTAGGATGCGTGTCCTTTTATTACTTTAAATTAATGTTCTTAAATGTTCTACTGAAATCCGGGGCAAGCTTTGACAAATTGGATGAGTCCTCGCCTGCTCAAGGTAATTAGCTAAAAGTGAGCTTGTGTGTGTGTGTGTGTGTGTGTGTGTGAGAGAGAGAGGAGAGAGAGAGAGAGAGAGAGAGAGAGAGAGAGAGAGAGAGAGAGAGAGAGAATCGCAATCTCAATAAAAGTCATGTGAAAGAATGGGTGGGATAACTAAACGAGGCAGGGCAGGGCAATGGGAATGACAACAATGATAACTGATTGAGAGGTGAGAGGAAACCAGCGGACAAGCAGATATAAAAAGCGACGATAATGGGAAAAGCCATGGTCATAAACTGCCAGCAAGGTTGAAGAAGTAAACAGGACAAGTAAGCCTGGAGGGAGGAAAACTGTGAGCATGGGAATGTCAATAATGATAACTGTAAGAGAGGCAGGAAGAATGAATAGACAAGTAGATGATTGAGGTCGTGATATAGGAATGGCGATAATAATAAATTTCAGGGGGAAGTGGAGGCAATGACAGTATCAAGAAGTGAAGAAGAATATCACAACGCAAATGACAATAACTATGACCGCTATCGATATGCATGAAGAGGGAGAACATGGACATACAGGATAGGATAATGAGAATGGCAATGATAGTATATGTTGGAGAGATGGACGGATTGAGAGGACAAAATAGATGAGGAAAAATAGCTATAATAGGATTAATGATGATAGTACTTATTGATAGAGATGGGAACGGAACAACACACAGAAGATAAAAGAAGACATGATAAAATTCAAGATAGCAATGCAGATAGATGTCAGAAGGGTGGAAAGGGCGAAACAGTAAATACACCAAGAAGGGCTGGATAACGGAAATGCCCAAAATTTTGGAATTCAGAAAATAACAGTAAAGATGACTAGAAATGGGGAGAATGACTTTAATATAATTGTTAGACAAAACGAAATATCTGAAGAAGAGTTTGATAGTGGGACCGTTGATGATAAGATAACTATTCGAAAAGGAGAAAGAGTGAGAAAACACACTCTCTCTCTCCAACACACACACACACACACACACACACACACACACACACACACACACACACACACACACACACACGCACACACACACACTGCATGCGCGAATGTGTAGGTGCACGGGGTCACAAACGCATCCATGACTATCAATACCACTACCACAAATGATGCCTTGCAGTGCCATGTTTCTCCAAAAGAGCTGGATAAGACTTGGCACCAAAGTCAGGCAGAATGTCAGTGAAAAAACACCCCAGGGAAATCAAGTGCCGTTTCAGGGACAAAAACGGGTGAGACCTATATATTTTATTTTTTCTGATGAGACACAAACACGCCAAGTATCTCGAGCGAATAAAACCCTGGCACAAACCCTCCACTGCCAAAAGCTGGCATAGATCTAAGATTTAACATTCTGTTTCAGTTTCAACTGTTGGTCTGCATTATACGACTTCGATAGATCATACAGCTCAGACAGATCATACAACCCAGATAGTTCCAAGGTAAATACGAAACATTTGGCCGGAATATGCAGACAAACGATAAAAGATTTGTAGAAAAGCCTCCAGCAAAACGGGAAAAATTTACACTGTTCCTTCTCTCCTCCCTTGATGTAACTCAGTTTTCATGCTGTGAACTTCAAACTGTCATTATGATTTTAATCTTCTGGTTTGTTCGCTTGTTTAGGTGGTTGTTGTTGTTGTTGTTTGTTGTTGTTGCTGTTGTTATCGTTGTTTTGTGTGTGCGAGTGTGTGTGTGTGTGTGTGTGTGTGTGTGTGTGTGTGTGTGTGTGTGCGTGCTTATGTGTGTGTGCGTCTGCGTGTGCGTGCGTGCGTGCGTGCGTGTGTGTGTGTGTGTGTGTGTGTGTGTGTGTGTGTGTGTGCGCGCGCGCGCGAGTGCGTGCGTGCGTGCGAGCGTGCGTGCGTGCGTGCGTGCGTGCGTGTGTGTGTGTGTGTGTGTGTGTGTGTGTGTGTGTGTGTGTGTGTGTGTTCGTGCGTGCGTGCGTGCGTGCGTGCGTGCGTGCGTGTGTGTGTGTGTGTGTGTGTGTGTGTTCGTGCGTGCGTGCGTGCGTGCGTGCGTGTGTGTGTGTGTGTGTGTGTGTGTGTGTGTGTGTGTGTGTGTGTGTGTGTGTGTGTGCTGGCTTTCCAGTGACCACCCTCAAGAGATCAGGAAATATGTGAACTAAGGGGCCTGAGAACAAAGTCCTCAAAATGCTCAAAGATGGAGACGCAAGAACAACACAACACAGTACATGCACCTCGCATGGAGAATCTTTCGTATTTTCGGGTTTTTCGTATCTGTGTGTACGGTTAAGCTATTTCACATTGTCACGTTATATAGCTACCACCGGTTGCAAGAAACTGTGATTATCCGTCGAGAAAAAAAAAAAAAAAAAAGCATTGGCAGACACATGGAGGCGTCGCCTTGAATCTTGACGAAGGATCAGCGGTGAGGACACTTCAGCCGGAGCCATGGCAAGTCTGAGCCAATTCCAATCTGTAATAGCACAGCCATAATCATAGAGCAATCACTGAGCAATCGCAACGCCATATGGCATATTTTTCGGTCCTCGTTTAGCCAAGTTCATGGTCTTCCATGAATAATAATGTTTTCTCTCTTTTTTTTTTTTTTTTTTTTTTTTTTTTTTTGTTTGTTGCTGTTATTGGTGTTCTTTTGTTTTTTTAGGTACGATTCACGTTCCTTGTTTCACTACAAAAACAGAACCAATGTTGAAAGAGGGTATTTCTTCATTTTTAAGTAGGGTCTTCTCCAGCCTAATTCTTTGGCTCGCCAAATCCTGAACTACGGTCAAAATAGTAATTCCCTCTCTCACTCTCTGTACCCAGTTGTACTATTTTTTTTTTTAGGAAACTAACATCTTACCACCGAATACAGGAACCTGGAGCTAAATGACTCTGCTCATTATATAGTCGTCATACTGTTCCAGTAGAGGTCTTCTCCCTCCAATTGTTTTAACTCGCCAAATGCTGGGCAACCTCTATCAATCTATGTACCCAGTTCTACAGAGTTTAACAGACACCAAGACCTTACCACAGGATCCAGGAACATTTCGAGCCACTACGGAACCCAGGGCTAAGTGGTTGTGCAGTTGTGTCAGATCAAGACATCCAAATCGCCCAGATTCTATTGAAACATGACAAATCTTGTTCGCCTTATCGCAAGCAATCGTTCGACAATGGTAAGTGAAACTTGAAACCTCTTTATTCGTCTTGTGTCAAAGGGTGTTCTCGGTTACCTGGAGCTGCATGATGTGAGACGTAAGCACTTTACAGCCAACTCCATGAAAACCCCGTTCAGAGATGTCCTACCTGATGTGATCTTTGAACTTCTGAAAGAGATCAACATGTTCATCTCATCTAAAAATTTTACAGAAGAAAGGTTTTTTGACATTTCCGCTGTGCGTGTTTTTTTTAGAAGGTCTATTTCAAGGGGGTTGTGTGAATGGGTTTTTGTTTTTAACATTGACTGGTGAATTGACTTCAACGCAGTGACAGCCATGACATGTTCCTTTGCAGTCGGCTGGGCTAGGAGCGACATTACCAATACCTTATCCTGCACTGCAGAAGAGTCATACTAGGTCGCATTGCATCTTTACGTATGTTAGTGAATCTTAGTGCAACCATGAACCATGATAAAGCTGCGTCCAAATCATGAAAACAGTTGCAAGCATTCCCACTGTCACCGCCGTAGAGTAAAAATGTGTATCTGTAAGAATTTGCAGCTGGGGCCCAGTAGTCCTGACTCACCATGACAAACACGATGTTTAAAGATCGCGGGGTATTTTGGCTAGATTCCTGACAGTGTGAGCAGGCCTTAAGGCTAACGTCAGGAAAAAAAAATTATGACGGCAGAAGAAAAGCACAAGTTTCAGGCCAGGAAGCAAGCGTTGGAAGCACAGCCAGGTATTTGTCAGTCGCGATCAGGCAAAGTTACGGTGACGGTGTCTCCGAAGCCAATGGCCTAATAAAAAAAAAAGCTCGTGTGAAAAGTCAGGGAATTTGTGTGACAGTGCGTGTCGTCCTCCATAAGACTAAAAGCAAACCTGATTATGGTAAAGCCGTATTTTAAGAGACGGGCTACGTTGTAGGTTTATTGTGCATGCGAGCGGGCACAGACACACACACACACACACACACACACACACACACACACACACACACACACACACACACACACACACACACACACACACACACACACACACACACACACGCACACACGCACTGCGCACACACACACACACACACACACACACACACACACACACACACACACACACACACACACACACACATACACACACACACGCACACACACGCGCGCGCGCGCGCGCGAGCGCATGTGTTTTGGAAGTGAAATTTCTGTAAAATATATCCCTTTCGTGTTTAGTAATATTCAAGCTTATATACAATCTCTGGTGAAGTTTTGTTACTACTGCATGCTCTAATGTATTCGAATCAGTACATACCAACGAAAAGCAGTATAATAATTTCGGACAACTCTCTCTCTCTCTCTCTCTCTCTCTCTCTCTCTCTCTCCTCTCTCTCTCTCTCTCTCTCACACACACACACACACACATACACACACACACACATACACACAAACATACATACATACATATATACATACATACATACACACGCGCTCCCGCGCGCGGGCGCGTGCACACTGACAAACAGATAGATAGATAGATAGATAGATAGATAGATAGATAGATAGGTAGATAGACAGACAGACAGACAGACAGAGACAGATAGATAGATAGATAGATAGATAGATAGATAGATAGATAGACAGATAGACAGATAGCCAGACAGACGGACATAAAGACAGACAGAAAGAAAAAAAGACACTTTGCTAGCTAGCTGGTTAACTAGCTAAATGCATGATAGCCTTTTTTATATCTCCACATACGAGAGAGAGAGAGAGAGAGAGAGAGACGGAGAGAGAGAGAGAGGAGGAGAGCGAGAGAGAGAGAGAGAGAGAGGAGAGAGAGAGAGAGAGAGAGAGAGAGAGAGACGTGGGGTGGTGGAAGGGGACCATCCTCATAGTTTCTTAACGCCTACCTCCAAAACGAATCAGA
>JADBJO010001994.1:347166-354621 GCA_016801955.1 Conus betulinus | reverse complement strand
TCTGGAGCATCTGCGTCAATATCGAAACCGCAGGGGTTTCTGCCGCACCGTATTGGCACATACATTATCTCGAGTGTCACCCCCACATGAAAGCGAAAGCTGAGGCCAACCAGGAACCACCTGGGCACCGAGACCTTGAAGCAGACTCAACAGATGGGGCACACTGGGGAACACTTGGAGAGGACTCCCAACAGATGGGGGACCACCAGGGAACCCCTGGAGAGGAAGGTCCAGGACAGAGGGCTCTGGTGACTGCTGTTGACGACCCATGCTTCAGCAACGGCCGACGAGAGGAGATGACAATGCTGGCACGTCAAATGGCAAAAGGTGATCGCCCCTTTCAACTTGAAAGCTGAAGTCCGTGGAACTCCACTCTGATTTATTATTTTGACAAGGCGTCAAAATGGATCGCAAACACGTGAACCATTTCGGCGTCAAACCCACCTGACGTATGAACTACTTTGACGCCGCCGACTTTTTTGTCACGGAAACTTCACACACACACGTTGTCTCTATTCATACAGACCAATTTGTCTGTGTCGTTGTGGTTCGACTGTCTGGGACTGTTTTGACGCAGAAACCAATTCGTTGCCAATATTTTTTTGGTGAGTGGTTGATTTTAAATTGAAGGAGTAATATTGATGGTGAGAAGGAAGATAAGGAGTGGGGAAAGGTAGCTGCAGTGGTGGCAGATGGACAATGTCACCATTCCCCAGAACTTAGTTTTTTTTTTTAAAATGAGACAGTCTGGATGTGTACTGTTTTTAGTATACCCCCCCCCCCCCCTGCCCCCCACCCCCCTTCCTCCTGCTTTTATGGACGCAGCATTCAGAAGAAACAAAACTATTGATGATGATTTGGTGTCTGTTCAAGTTTCTCACGTGTATACAATCAGGACACACACACACAACACACACACACACACACACACACACACGCCCACACACACACACGCACACAAAACACACACAACACACACACACACAGAATCATCGAGCATTTACAAACATGCACGCCAACAAACAATCTTCTGATCATTTCTATTAACCATCCGATCGGCAACAGTGTTGTCCGTTTATTGGTCAGAAAGCAGGCACAGAATGTCACTTTATACTTGACCACTAATCGGATCTTACCTCACTGACCAGAATGTCGCTCGATTAGAAGGAAAAAGAAGAAAAAGAAAAACGTTGTTCATTCTACCTGTGCCACAATGTAACCAGGTTGGCGACAGAAAGTTTAAAAACTAGTCTCCGCGTAATATAAGCCAGTTCGACGCTAGTATCAAAATGGTACACGCAGTGAGACGGTGCTCGGAAGAGCTACGTACCCTCTACCATTTGATAGTAGCTTAAAGAAAGATAAAAAAAAGGTTCCACCAGTGAAGGTTTACAACCGTCATTAAGTACTCCTCATTGAAGTCCAACGTGGCACGTGACGTGTGTTACACCACCGCACGATTTCCACAACCGTTTAAGCCTGACTGCAGACTCCATAAAAAAGCCACTTTTATGCCCCTTTTCTACAATAGCAGGGTGACTTACACCAACAGCGAGTGTCTCAACATGCCGTTAAACTCCGTGGGGGTCATATCATTGCTCCGACCTTCTCGCCGTGTTCTCGGTTTTCCTTGTCCATGTTAACCCGCCTAGTTTAGCTTTGTCTGTGTTGCTCAGGTTTACAGCCTCCTGCTTTCAATTTATTACCGATTTAAACTGGAAGAAAACAGAAGAGTTTGAGTTTGAAATTGGTTGTCTGACCTCGAATCTTTTCAATGCGTAATCTCGACTGTATCTAGCGAGAGCGGGTCTATAAAAAAAAACAAAACAAACAAGAAAAAAACTGAAGCAAACAGATGAAGAATCGCGCCCAGAACCTCTACCAGTCGAGGGCCTTCCTGGTTAATTGCTAACAGAATCAAGGCACATATTTTATAAAAGTCATAGAAATCCGAAGATTGTTCAAATTTGAAAATAACTGTTAATGTGAAATCTGTAAATGTTTAGAAAATATTGTTAAACTCATGAAAACAACCAGAATGAAAATATTTGCAACAGGTTTTGGGTTGGATTCTTAAAAGAATTGATCGTCGACCATTTTGTATGGTTTCCATGGTAACAGCATGCCAGATCGCATAATCCAACAAATTTTCATGCTTTTCAAATAATGTATGAAATATCCAGGACAAAAAAGTTATCTAAGCAACTAATGATTTTGTGTGGTTAAACACCACCACCCCCTCCCCCTCCCCTCCCCCGCCCATGTCTGGTCTAAGAAAAATGGGAAGAAACATGGCGGTACATATTTCTAAAAGAAGTCCTTCCTACCCCTATGCTCTACGAGCAAAAGTGATCCCGTTTGTATCGATCGTTGAAAGGCTTATAAATCAGAAAGACGTTGAATCAGAGACTAAGTTTAAATTTTTTTTGTAATCTGTCTCTTTCATTTGTGTGTGTTAACATATGTGTCGGGCAAGATATTTCACTGAATTTTGAAACTTTCTTGCGATTAGTGCTACGAAAAGAAAAACTGCATTTACTTCTACAGATCGATGGATTCAGTTTGTTTGATCTTTCTGGACTCCAGTGCACCAGTAGGTATCGGAGCAGTCAAACAGTCAGCATTTTGCGTGTCAAGAGGGCCGCGTTTTTATGCCAGAAACTGCGCATGTGTTTTTATGCTGTGCGTGCGTGCATTTGTGCGTGCATATATGTGTGGGCATGGGTGGCTGGTTGGATGTATGGGTGGGTGGCTGTTCGCGCGCACGGGCAAGACAGCAAATCTATCTCCTTACTTCAGTAGTATTCAAGTCGACAAGAAAAAAAAAAAGAAAAGAGAAAAGAAAAAGAAAAAGAAAGAAAAAGACGTGATGCACCCAAACCTCTCCCCTTCCCCACCCCTTCTCCAAAAGAACCCCAGCTTTCCACAAAAAGGACGAGCCTATTACAAAAAATTAATAAAAACGCATCATCGAAGGATGACGGGAGAGGGGAAAGGGGAACTGCAACAGGGGGAATGGGTGGGGAGTGGGAGACGGGGGAGGGAGAGGGGGGAGGGGGGAATATGAAGGGGATCTTAATATCTTTTTCCCAACCTATTGAGCCCTCCTCTCTCTCTCTCTCTCTCTCTCTCTCTCTCTCTCTCTCTCTCTCTCTCTCTGCTCCCTGGAGTCGCGAATAAGTAATCATCTCCAACGGCCTTTTCCGACCGTTGTATTCAGCCGTGAAGATGAGAGTACATATTGGTTCAGTCGCTAAGTGTCCACTAATCTTTATTTACCCCTGCTAGGTCAGTCATTCTAGGGGGCTCTCCAGTCGCGCAGCTGCTTCTTGTTTGCCCAAAGCAGGAGAAGCAGTCCAACAATAACACCAAAAAGTGGCCCTCTCCCCAACGGTGGGCGATCGTAGTCTGCATACAAAAAGTTTTATTTTTTCTTTTTTTTTGTGTGTGTGTGAAGGATTCTTTATCGATTTTCAGTGAATCTGATTGTACTACTTGGAATAAACAGAAAAAGCCCACGTGTTGGGTGTACTTTGAATTAATTCAGATTTCAACGAAACTCTTCCTCTGTTTGTGTGTGTGTGTGTGTGTGTGTGTGTGTGTGTGTGTGTGTGTGTGTGTGTGTGTGCGTGCGTGTCTGTGTGTGTGTATGTGTGTGTGTGTGTGTGTGTGTGTGTGTGTGTGTGTGTGTGTGTGTGTGAAGATTTCCTTATCGCTTTTCATAGAATGTGAAGTGCGTGCGTGCGTGTGTAGGTGCGTGCGTGCGTGCGAGTGAGCGAGCGTGTGTGTGTGTGTGTGTGTGTGTGTGCGTGCGTGTCTGTGTGTGTGTATATGTGTGTGTGTGTGTGTGGTGTGTGTGTGTGTGTGTGTGTGTGTGTGAAGATTTCCTTATCGCTTTTCATAGAATGTGTGAAGTGCGTGCGTGCGCGTGTGTGTAGGTGCGTGCGTGCGTGCGAGTGAGCGAGCGTGTGTGTGTGTGTGTGTGTTGTTGTTGTTGTTGTTGTTTGTTGTTGTTGTTGTTGTTGTTGTTGTTGGCGTGTTGCCCTGTCCTGCAATCAGTAATCATCTATTTATCCGCATCTCTATATATCGCGGAGGAAAAATAACCCAGGAACGTTTTCGGTTGGGATATAAATGCACACAGAGATGAAAACACACAGACATAGAAAACACACAGTCAAAGGATGACAAACAGACACACAAAGATGACACATACACATAGAAATACACAAAGACAACGATGCACAGACATAGAAACACACACAGAGACAATGACACATAGACATAGACACAGAAGCACATGGGCAGGATGACACATGGAAACATACGGAGATAATCATACACACACATAGAAAGATGCGCCGTTCATTACATCTAGACATAGAAACACACAGGTACAGGGACTAATTGAATCAAAAAGACTGCGAGACACAGAATCACAAAAAGACATGGACGTTTGGAATAAAAAAAAAAGACAGGGACACATTGAATAAAAAGAAACACAAGGGTACATAGAATCACGAAAAGACAGGGACACATAGAATCACAAAAAGACAGGAACACATAGAATCACAAAAAGGCAGGGATGTATAGAATCACAACAAGACAGTGAGACATAGAATGAAAAAGGACAGGGATACATAGAATCACAAAAAAGACAGGGACACATAGAATCACAAGAAGAAAAGGACACATAGAACCACAAAAAACAGGGACACACAGAATCACAAAAAGACAGGAACACACGGAATCACAAAAAAGACAGGGACATATAGAATCACAAAAAGACAGGGACATATAGAATCAGAAAAAAACAAGGGCACATTGAATTCTTTAAAAAAAAAAAAAAAAAAAAAAACACAGGGACACACAGAAGCACAAAAAAAAAAAACAAGGACACATAGAACCACAAAAAGACAGAGACACACAGAATCACAAAAAAAATACAGACACGCAGAATCACAAAAAATACAGAGACACACAGAATCACAAAAAAAATACAGAGACACACAGAATCAAAAAAAAATACACACAGAATCACAAAGAAATACAGAGACACACATAATCACAAAAAAATACAGAGACACCCAGAATCACAAAAAAGACAGGGACACACAGAATCACAAAAATACAAGGACACATATAAGCCACAAAAAAACAGGGACATACAGAATCACAAAAGACAAGGACACATAGAATCTCAGAAAGACAGAGACACACAGAATCACACAAAGACAGGGAGATGTAGAATCACAAAAAGACAAGGACACATAGAATCACAAAAAATACAAGGACACATATAAGCCACAAAAACACAGGGACATACAGAATCACAAAAGACAAGGACACATAGAATCTCAGAAAGACAGACACACAGAATCACAAAAAGACAGGGAGATGTAGAATCACAAAAAGACAAGGACACATAAAATCTGAGAAAGACAGGGACACACAGAATCACAAAAAGACAGGGGACATATAGAATCACAAAAAGACAAGGACACATAGAATCTCAGAAAGACAGGGACACACAGAATCACAAAAAAGGACAGGGGCATATAGAATCACAAACAGACAAGGACACACAGAATCTCAGAAAGACAGCGACACACAGAATCACAAAAAGACAAGGACACACAGAATCTCAGAAAGACAGGGAAACATAGACGAAGAAACACACAAGGAGGAGGACGCACTGACACAGAAAGACAGAGAGACGATTGCACACTGACATAGAAACACAGAGACACACAGAGACTGGGACATAAAAAACACACAGACTGGGTGCCATACAAATAAAAACAACGGAGACAATTACATATCAACACGGACACACACACACACAGATGACGACATATAGACAGAATATCACACGAAGACAATGTCAGATGGACATAGACATACACAGAGAAAAATGACATACATCCATAAAAAAAACATCAAAGGGATGATACAGAGATATAAAAAGATACGGAGAGAAGATGACACATACACATAGTAAAACACAAATACGACAATAACATAGACTTAGCAATACACAGAGACAGTGACTTGTAGACGTAAGAAGCACACAGACTGGATGATTCACAGACACATGGGAGATAATGACACACAAAGAAACATTACCTAGCTGTCTATACTTAGAAACACACAGAAACAGAGACTTATAGAATCACGGAAAGACTAGGACACATACACATGGAAACACAAAGAGACGATGGCACACAGACAAAGTCACAGACAGGGATATGTAGACATAGAAAACACAGAGACAGGGACACAAAGCATAGAAACACATAGACAGGATGACACAGAAACACAGAGACCGCGATATTCAGACTTAGAAACACACGGAGACATCGAAATATAGAAATAAAAGCACCGCACTTAATGTAAATCATTTTGCCAACAAAACGACCTAGTCAGAAACTTCATCCGTATTTGTTTTATTCTTGTCCCGAACGGAACCAGTTCTTTTTTTTTTCAATTTGATTCCTGTACAGCTTTCACATTTTCACCCTCATAACATTTTCCAAGTCTTCAAAACGTAGAATAAATTACACTGCTACAGATACTGTTGAGTTGCGTGTTTCTCAGATGTACAAGAAAGCATAAGTCAATATGTGTAATTCTGATCTTACTTAGAATACTATTTGTTGCTAGAATATTTTGACATGTCCTTGTTGGAACCACTTTGATATAATCTCCTTAACATTTTTCAGTTCAAATCTTAAATTAACATTTTTCAGTTCAAATCTTAGATAAATGTTAACGAACCGCAAAAAAAATACATGGACCAAAATGACCATGCTGGATCTCCTCACGACAGCTGCCAACAGAAGAGCCTGGAGAGAAACGCGGCTGACTCATCGCGTCCCTCCCCCCCCCCCCCCCCCCCCCCCCTCCAACGACCCGGGCCGTCAGGGGAATGAGTGGGTGAGTGATACCTAAGACTATTCTTTAACATTATGAACAGAATGCTGTCTTTCAGCTCGTTTGGCATACGTTCCATACACAGTCATAACATGTTTGCGTCTCAAGGATTTGACAGAAGTAGCCATGCGTAAAAAGCAGTTTCAAAGTATGAGGTACTTTTTAGTACTGCGACTTAGCATACATGTGGGCAGATTCGTTTTGACAAGATCTTAAACAGACATGTTGTTTAGGTTGATAAGTTTTCAGGTTTCTTTCTGTTCCTTTCGACATGTCTCTTTAAAACCAAATACCTAAGAGTTTGTGCTTAGGATGATGGTGGTAAAAGTGATAGTGGTTAAAGTGGTGGCGGTGGTGGTGGTAGTGGTGTGGGGGGGGGGGGGTGGTGATGTGTCTGTGTGTGTGTGTGTGTGTGTGTGAGAGAGAGAGAGAGAGAGAGAGAGAGAGAGAGAGAGAGAGAGAGAGAGAGAGAGTTTCATTTTCTTATGTGCAATATATTTTTTTTCGTAAGTCCTAACTATC
>JADBJO010001994.1:312166-337166 GCA_016801955.1 Conus betulinus | reverse complement strand
TATATATATATATATATACACTTATTTTTTCCTTATGCATTTTTATACTGTTTGCATAATGTTTTTAGTTTTTCAGCAACTTTCTTCCTCTCAACACTTTCGGTTGTTTTTTTTTATTTACTACCTTTCGCTGGCTGCTTTGGGGTTGCTGCTGATTTTTTTTTTTAACCCTTGATGGTGAGAACATCACAGAATTATGGACTGTGGTGTATCTCTATTTGACGCCAAGAGCACACATACAATCTGCCGTGTCTCCCTGATGAGTCCGATCTAGTGGACGAAAGGCCTAGAAGCGGGCAATACATATAGGTCTGCCTTCAAGAGGAATCACGATGGTTCCCTCATGCAGCTAGTGAAGGGTTTTGATATTTCTAATATATATCTTCCCTTTTTTCTTCAACTTCGACCCCCTTTTCTAATTCCAAATCTTTGCCAAGACATTGCTATAATGATGAAAATTGTTAACCTGCGTATTGCTATCCTGGCTTGCACTTCATATCAACCATTGCCTTTCGAGATCTGTTTGCTCGGATCATAAATTGAGAAAAAGTAATTTAATTAGGAATGAAAAGACAACAGGTTATCTTCCCCAGGGTTTTTTTTTTTTTCCTCTGATCTGGTCTGTTTTGCCCAGTGAGTCAACGGGCGTGAAACAATGTGCTGGTTATGCAAACACTATGTAACAGACAGTTCGACTTCATGAAATATCATTGATCAGTGTAGCTTTACATGTCTATGGTTTGACGTGACGTTTGTTTACCAAATGATACATATACACGTAGGGTAAAGATCTTCATCCAAAAACTAAGTAAAGGAAACTGTACGTGCAAGATAAAGACAAGAGTTATCTTCCTCTGACCTTTTCACAGAATAAGTCTAGTTATTACTGTCTGTTGAGCGACACTGAGTTGGCGAAATTTGACGAATCTTTTATTTCTTTCCATCTGGGTGTCTAGCCACCCTCCTTACCCTCCCCCTAAGAACTGGTGGGGGTGCCGATTTAGTCACCGACAATCCGACCTTGTGACAGGTAGTAATCGGATCCCAGGTTACCAGTAGCAGATCTATCTATCTGATCTGTGTGTGCGTCAAAGTGCGCAGGCTCTGGAAAGCTATCCACGGCCATCTAGCTATGGAAATAAACCCTGACAAAAAAAAAAAAATCCGGAGTGGAGTCCCTAAGGTGGTTGGATGGCAAACTTTCTCACCCTCCGGCAGCTTCTGCGACTGCGTGGGCACCAAATATTCGTAACAGCCCTGCTGTTCCTTTGGATTCATGAACGAGGTGGAGAGGGCGGACAAAGCTGCATGGGCCACAGCCTGTCCTCCATGGTACAATGCCCAGGCTTATCATATCCGTCCCTCCATCCACAAGTACTCACTTGCACCTACGACCTGGATAGGGCACTCCAGCTTCGCTACTTGCGTCGACACAACACGGGAAGCAACAGATACCGGTTATAAGTCAGCGCTCAACTGGCGTAGAGCGTGACGCCAGGGGTGCTTCCGACGGAGGGAGAGATCTTCGCGTCTCACTGGACAGCTGCCGCCCGCCTTAAGCTGGGCAGTCCCCAGCCATAAGGCGCTGTCCCGCCACGACCTACCTTCTTCATCGTGTGCATGGAGATTGGGAGAACATCCCATAATCAGGTTCGTAAACTACCACGCCAGGCAACAAGAAAACTTCAAGAAAGCAATCAGTGCTAAAACTGGGATGTTGGAATGTCTGGACAATGATGTCTGGGCTTTCTTAAGACTTTCAAGATATCAGCGACGCTAGAAAAAACAGCTCAAGACAACGAACTCCAGACATTGAATGTGGATATCGCCACCCTGCAGGAAACACGGCTGGCTAGCACAGGCACACTGAAGGAGAGGGACTACATCTTCTTCTGGCAAGGAAAAAGCTCTGATGCCCCATGAGAATAAATTATGGAGTAGGTTTTGCAGTAAAGAACAGCCTGCTGAGTATGATAGAACCAGGCAGCGGCGGCCCAGAAAGACTTCTGACTCTCCGCCTTAACACCGCCGAAGGCCTGTGTCACCCTTGTCAGCGTATATGCTCCGACTCTGTCATCCACTCCGGATGCCAAGGATGAGTTCTATGAAATAATTGCATCTACCATAAGGAACATCCCCAGCACAAAACGATTTGTCCTCCTGGGCGACTTCAGTGTCATAGTGGGTGCAGACAACGACTCATGGTCCTCTTCCCTTGAATGGGGAAAATGAACGAGAAAGGACAGCGACTGCTCTAGATTTGCGCCTGTCACGAACTGTTCATCGCTAACTCCTTCTCCAAGACAAAGCCTCAACACAGTCTCCTGGAGACACCCGTGCTCAAAGCATTGGCACCAACTGGATCTGATCCTGGTAAGACGCTCCGCTGTCAAAAACCTTCTCCACACTCGCTCCTACCACAGCGCGGACTGCAACACGGACCACTCCCTGGTATGCTTCAGGATCAGGCTGCAACCAAAGAAGTTCCACTGCTCAAAGAAACAAGAGAGCATTCGTATCGACGTCAGTAAGATGTCTCAGCCAAATCTTGTAGAGCAGTTCGCAGAGCTAGAGGCCTTTGAGAGAGAACACGATGCATTGCAGCCCGAAGATCTGCCACAGAGAGATGGGAAGCTTTACGAGACAACATGCAACGCACTGCCCTGGTTACCTTTGGGAAGAAAACTTCTAAGTCGCACACACTGGTTTGAGACCAAATCGTTAGAGATGACTCCCGTTATTGAGACCAAAGCGGACCGCACTCGCTGAGTACAAGCGGACACCCAACGAGAAGAATCTGCAGATCCTCAGGGCTGTCAGGAGCAAGGTTAAGCTTAATGCCAGGTGTTGCGCCAACGAGTACAGGACAGAGCCCAGCGAGGAGATACAGACAGATGTTGAAAGAGGCAACATCAGAGGGATGTATGACGGCATCAAGAAGGCACCGAGACGAACGCAGAGAAAGACAGCTCCCCTCAAATCCCCCACTGGGGAGTAATCAATGACCCCAGCCAGCAGATGGAGAGATGGGTGGGAGCACTACTCCGACCTATACTCCAGAGAGAACACAGTGATCTCCTCAGCCCTGGATGAAATCAAGTGCATGCCAGTCATGGAAGAGCTTGACGTAGAGCCGACCGTGGACGAACTCAGCAAGGCCATTGACAGCCCAGCATCAGGCAAGGCACATGGCAATGACGGTATTCCTTCAGACCTCATCAAACACTGCAAGATAACCCTTCTACACCCCTTTTGCACGCAGTCCTCTGTCAGTGCTGGAATGAGGAGCTGTATCACAGGACATTAGAGATGCCAAGATTAAAACCCTGTACAAAAACAAGGGCGAGAGGAGCGACTGCAATAACTACAGTGCCATCTCTCTTTCTTTGCATCACAGGCAAAGTTTACGCTCGGGTCCTTCTCCTCCGCCTGCTGAAGCTTGCTAAACGTGTCTACCCGGAATCATAGTGTGGCTTTCGAGCAGAGAGGTCCACGTAGACATGGTCTTCTCCTTCGCCAACTCCCGGAGAAGTGCAGAGAGCAGCGGATGCTCCTGTATGTTGCATTCATCGACCTCACCATGGTCTTCGACCTTGTCAGCACAGATGTCTTTTTCAAGGCTCTCCGAAAGATCGGCTGCCCCCCAAACTGCACAGCTTAATTGAGTCCTTCCACTCCAACATGAAAGGGGCTGTGCAGTTTAATGGCAACCTCTACAGGCCCTTCGACATACGCAGCGGTGTCAGACAAGGCTGCGTCCTTGCCCCCACCCTCTTTGAGATCTTCTTTGCTCTCCTGAGGCATGCATTCAGCCCAGTACAAGATCTGCGGACCAGATCAAATGGCAGGCTTTTTTTTTTTTTTTTTTTTTTTTTTTTTTTTTTTTTTTTTTTTTTTTTTTTTTTTTTTTTGCTGTCCCAGCCTCTGCGCCACCTCAGAGGCAGTGCACCCACGCCGCTCATTCCGACACCCTGTCCACAGCCACAGCTCGGTCGGACCCCGCCGCAGTCCCGGCACCGGCAATCCACAGAGTGCAGTCAATTTCAAGTCGTCAAGAGGCAACCCACCGGAGGAGACACTGCACTGCTGCCGAGTCACTTCGGTGGTGTTCAGTGGCGCCTGTTCTGATCTTACATACGCAGGACACCACCTACTAAGCCCCCTACTGACGACAATAATTGCTTAGTCGCGGAGCCGACGTGAATGAGCTCTCCCTCCGGAGGGCGCCACCACGTCCGTCCACGACGGCCCCCATGGACTCGCCGATACCGGTGACCCCGACGGAACCAAACCAAGACCACAGACGTGGAGAGGACATCGAAACTGAAGTCACCATGAGAGCAGGGCATGAAGGCCACAGAAGCTGAGACTTTTTTTTTTTAAATGCTGATCGATGAGAATGAAGATGATGATTAAGATGATGCTACGGATTTCCATTTCGGTCTGAGACTACATGACAGGGCTGTACTCTACGCTTCCTTTCATAATATATCCCGGCGTCAACCAGGCCCGAGAGATACAGGCACCTGCAGTGTTGGTCAGGAAAAATTTGAGCAACACTCTCAGAAACGCATCCGTTAAGTGGATGAAACTCGACTGTGTGGTCCCAGTCTTCCCAACTGAGTCCGCAGCAAACTCAACTCTGGGTAGGAGCCGGCGGGGCAGAAAAACCCACATGACTCTGATGGGATTCGAACCCACGACCTCCCAGCCGGGAGTCGCGACGCTAACCACTGGTCAAATGGCAGGCTTTTCAATCTCGCGCCGCCTAGGAGCAAGGACAAAGGTCCATGAAGCCCTCATCAGAGGTAAGGTGTTTGCCGACGATGCAACTGTTGCGACCCACACCCAGCGGGAATTGCAGTCGCTGATGGACCGCTTCTCCCAGGCCTGCAAAGACTGTGGTCTGACTATCAGTCTAAAAAGGACAACTGTCCTGGGTCAAGACATGCCATCACCACCAACTATCACCATTGTTGACTATGAGCTTGATGCATACATCAATTCACTTACTGTGGGTCCACCGTTACCGATTACCTGTCTCCGTTGACACAGGATCGGGAAGGCAGCCATAACAATTGCTCGCCTCACACAAAGAGTGTGGACAAATCCCAAGCTGACCACAAAAGACAAAGGTGGCTGTGTAAAACACCTGCGTTCTCAGCACCTTGGTGTATGACAGTGAGACATGGACCATGCATGCTCGCCAGGAGAAAAAGCTCAGTTCCCTCCACCTCAGAAGCCTCCGGCATATACTCGGCATCTCCTGACAAGAAAGGGTGACCGAGACTGAAGTCCTGTCTGACGCTGGCCTCCTTACCATGTGTACCCTGCTGAGACAGCGTCGGCTGCGTTGGCTGAGCCACATTTGCCGTAAGAAGGATGGTCGCATCCCAAAAGACATACTCTGTTTAGAGCTCGCTGCAGAGCAGAGAAGCATTGGCCGCCAACAGCTGAGATACAAAGACGTTTGCAAAAGAGACATGAAGGTGCTTGAGATCAACACTGAGTCCTTGGAGGACCTCGCAGCAGACAGCAACAGCTGGAGAAGAACTCTCAAAAAAGCAGTGCAGATTGGCGAAGACAAACTGACAGCTGCTGCAGAAGAAAAGCGAGCCCGCAGAAAGGAGATGACAACCAACAAACCAGTGTCGATGTATAGATGTGACCGCTGCGACACGGTCTCTAAAGCCACAGGCGACGCTGCTCGGGTCGAGCAGACAGCCCAGACAGCCAGCTAAATATTACTTCGGATATACTCTGTCCATGGTCAGCTACGACTGATGGAGGCCTACAACTACAGAGCAATACATTTCCGTAGAATGTTAAATCCTTCTAGTGACAGAAACGTTTGAAGTTTTGTATTTTTCCACGGGAAGTAATTTTCAGTCGCAGTTACTATTAGTACTTTCCTGGGGAGAGGGACTGGTGATAATTTGTTATGATCTGTTCGATCTTGTCGAATATATGAGCACTCTCCAGTGCCCTTCTATTGATTTTTCGCATTTGTTCAGGTTTCGATTTTGAGTTTGTAAGGGACAATGCTAATTGTACGAAGAAAGTCATTAATTTGAATCACCCAGATTTAGGACTGTTCGTTGAAAAAGCGTCATGCAAACAGGCCTCTATCATCAGGAATGGGAACGATGCGCACGGCGGAAAATTGACACTCTCTGCGTCATCATGGGTGTATTAGGGAAGTGTAAGAGGGTATTATGTGAAACAAATTGTCGAAAATTGAGATTTTCAGCATTTCCATGGATGTATCAAGGAAGTGTAAGAGGGTACCGGTATTATGTAAAACGTGGTGATGGGACTAAATCTGCCTCCATTTTTAACTTGCAGACAGCAATGAGATGGTAACTGAGTAAGAATTTAATTGAAGTTACGAAAACTGTTCTGTGTTTGGTGGAGGTCAGCGTTTCCCCAAGTTTCCTTCCAGTTACCTTTCACCAGGGACCAACCTCGAACAGAAACCCTGTACTAACGCCCGCCATCTTGTTCACGCAGGAAGCGTGCCCCGAGCCCCGCATAGCTTTTGGCGGCTTTACGCAAACGACGTGACTTGGACTCTCAATGGAAACGACCAAGCGGTTGCGAGCAGCTTTCAGTATGGAAAACAAAGCTTTGCAGTTGGATGGGCGATGTTCGGAAATGTTCGTGACGCTGGGACAGACTGGTTTTTTAATCAAATACAGCGAGAAATGCACGAACGCTTGAGGCGAACACTGCTCGTGTTTCATTGGCCTTGTTTTACAGCCAGCCGCTGGCATAAAGCTGTGACACACATGCGGACCAGCCAGCCTGTCCTGAACACAATTCGGAAACGGCAGTCTGTCTTGTTTCTTTTCCTTCGTTTTTTTTTTATCGTTGATGACCAAAGAGAACTGCTTGTAGATGATCACCGCTGTGAACCTGTGCTGGCCTACTGCTAGAAAAGGTAGGCGCTGCTACCGTATCCTAGATGATCACCGCTGTGAGCCTGTGCTGGCCTACTGCTAGAAAAGGTAGGCGCTGCTGCCGTATCTGCCTCTTGCTTGTCTGTTGTTACTGGAAGCAGAACAACGGGGAGGTGCAGCCCCTCTCCTCCTGCTCAAAGAAAAAAAGGTAAACAACAGAGGAGCGAACAGAACCCACTGAAAAACAACCCTAGAATGTATTTCTTTTTCATTTGTTTCAAGGTTGTTTTTTTTTCAGTGGGTTCTGTTTGCTCCTGTGTTGTTTACCTTTTTTTTCCTTTTTTGCGGGAAGCGGGGGGGGGGGGGGGGGTGAGGTTACACCTCCCCCTTGTTCTTCCTTTGTCTGTTTGTTTGCGTGCGTGTTTGCAACTTCTGAATGCAAATTCGGTCATTCTTTCTCTTTGTCTCTCTCTCAGTCTCTCTGTCTCTGTCTCTCTCTCTCTCTCTCTCTCTCTCTCTCTCTCTCTCTCTCTCCTCTCCTCTCTCTCTCTCTCTCTGCGTGCGTGTGTGCATGAGTGCATGCGTGCGTTCATGCATGCGTGCCTCTGTGTTTGTGTGTGTGTGTGTGTGTGTGTGTGTGTGTTTTTGAAAGGGGCATGTCCACAGGTCAAAGAGTGCATGGACTCGAAGGAGACCCACCTAATTCACACTGAGTCAGAAAATAATAAGGGACGGATGTGCTATTAGCCCAGTCACCGAGTCACATGGGTCCCGAAGACCACCAGTGCCACGAGGTGACCGTCATGATGACCACTGCACGTGCTGCCTCTCTCTTTCTCTCTGACAGGTGTAGGGCCAGTGGCTGGTTTGTGGCACAGCTGTTTCCGGTCCACTCGCCAGTGAATGTTGTGGAAGCCCCACCTTAATAACAGCATGCGACGATTGAAAAGCCACTCGTGGACAGTTTTCAACATTAAAAGTAGAACCAATCAAATCAGTTTCTGGTTGACTCCAGTATCCGCAAAACGTCGCAGTCAACAAATGCATACAATTATCTATAAATTTGTACTATATCAGAGTGAATATTTTTATGCTACATCAAAAAGAAATCAACAAGAGAGCTACAATACTGAAAATCCTGAGTACAATCATCAACAAAATGACACATGAAACAGTAAAACAGAAGCGAAGAAACGACGTGACATGACTGACTGGGTGAAGCAATACGCGTTGGCTTTCCGTCTCCGATGTGACGAGTAAGGATGGCAGGTGTGGTCATCCATAGGGGAGGGACTCAGAATGTTTGCTCTGTTGGAGTTATAGAGGAGCGTGCATATTAAAAGTTCACCTCCACCTTCTCTCTTAAAAGTGATGGAAGGAGTAACTTTTCCGGTACTCATCATCGAAAGAAATTTGCCATTTTTCTCGGGACTGTTGAAAATACTCAAGAGTGGCTCAGGGATAATTCTCCTTAGGCTTGTGCTCTTAAACGTGCGTGTGCTCCTAGTGACAGACAGAATTAGAGATGAGTTCAAACATGGAATAATGTATGAACAGAAAGAACTGGCACAAGGTAAGTGTGCTTCCACACACCAACTTTACTTGTGTATACAAGAGTAAAAGACACAAATCATAACTTTTTTGATAACTCAAAATTCAAATCTGAATTAGACTGCATAATGGCATCTGATATGTCTCTATCTGATCTGAGCTTTTCCCTGAGCAACCTGCTCGACAGACCCCCCCCCCCCCCCCCCCCCCCCCCCACCACCCCCACCCCTCTCCATAAGTTTACAGTCAGGGAAGACAGAGCCACGCCTTAGTACAGCACAGCCGCCCCACAACTGTCCGAGTTAAACGTGGCCAGGCAGAAAGCGTTGGTGCTCCACTGGTCTCACTGTCCATAACCAGATGTACAACTTTATTAAACGGATCGGAACATTGCAGACTTGGTTCAAAAAGCTAAGACTAGTTTCTTCTCGACTCAGATCTCAACCAGCAAGACGTGTAGGGAACTCTGCCGCAACACGAACCAAATTCTGGGCAAAACGAAGACTGCTGTATTTCCCACCAACGTAGATCACTCAAAACTACGGATATCTTTTTGAATTTTTTTTCCAAGACAAAATAGTCACTATCCGTAATGCATTTCTTTCCTTTAGTCCTTCACGAGTAAAATCTATTTATTGCGGCCCAACTTGTCCAAGTTTGAACCAGTTACCACTCAATCTGTGAAAGAGATTCTCCAGAAAACTGCGGGAAAAAATCATGTGAACTTAATCCTATGTCGACTTCTCTTCTTTATGAAAATTTCGACGCCCTACTACCTGTCATCACAGATATTTTCAACAAGTCTCTATTGAGTGGTTCAGTCCCTGATGACTTCAAAACTGCTATTGTGAAACCTCTGTTGTAAAAATCGTCGCTCGATCCATATGAATGGAAAAACTTCCGACCAATCTCCAGTCTCCCTTTCTTGTCAAAAATTCAAGAGAAATTGGTTCTCCATCAATTATCCCAACATCCTCCTCTGAATAATCTTCTCAGTTTCCACCAGTCAGCCTGCCCTGCTGGACATGGCGCAGAAACTGCTCTAATCCGAATCTTGAATGATATTCTGACGTCTCGTGATGACGACACGGGAGGACGGTTGAGAACTCGTGCCACATGTACCTCAACATTCTCTGCTCCATTCTCATCGGCGCCTGTCATGGTGTCAGCTTGCATCAAACAGACTGACAGACAGAGGAATTGAGGGAGAAGAGGAAGGAGCTGAGAGGTTGAAGGTGTGCATTGATAAATGACGTAGACTGATAAGCCTGTTTTCAGTTAGTGAGACACAGACAGACAGACAGAGAGAGAGAGGGGTAAGAAAGGATGGTGCAAGCTGGCAATTGTCACGTCACACCCTTTTCTTCACCACCCCACCCCTTCCCCCATTGTCTACACACACACACACACACACACACACACACACACACACACACACACACACACATACATACATACACACACCACACACACACACACACACACACACACACACACACACACACACACGCACACACACACACACACACACACACACACACACTGACAGCAGTCACACTCAATAACCTGAGAGCAGACTGATGATGTATGTTTCCAGATCATCATGTCCAGTGGAAACCACCCCCACCTCCTCATCACCCCTCCATCCCAGCCGTCAGAGGACCCGTACGGACGCTACTGGTCGTATGACGATCTGGTTCATCACCCGTCTGTCCACCGCAACTGGAGAGTCCAGGACCCCTGCTTCCGCCCTTTCCCCTTCTCGGCGCGCTCGGACCTGCCCACCCCGGAGTCAAACGGCGCTCGCACGTCCAAGCTGTTCATCTGAGGCTAAGAGCCCCAGTTCCCGGCCTTGGACGAGGGACGGAAAGAGACGCCCAGCTGCCTCCGCCCTCAAGCCACAGTCTAGGACAAAAGTTGCAAAGAGGCGCTTTGCTCCCTTCACACTCGACGTGGACGTGACAGAAGACGGAAAGAGATGCCCGTATACTTCAGCCACCACATCCCAGCCCAGGAGAGAGGGTGGTGAAAGGTGGTCAGGTGACGGCATCACTGGCCAACGCTCTTGGAAGAGGACAGCAAGAGGTGGCCAGGTGCCTCTGCCGGAACCGGGCAGCACTTGACTGAAGGACAGAAGTGGCGGAAAGCACCCACATACAGCAGACAATGGGCGAGGACGAGGAGGAGGAGGAGGAGGAGAGGGGGGCAGAGGAAAGGGGGGAACAATGACAAGACATCGGGAGGGACTTACAAAGCAAACACTGGATAGAAATAAGTGACGCGCCTCTTATACTGCCTGTAACTGAAGCCAGCATGAAAGGCGATTGCCAGTATGAGTCATGTGTGCGATTAAACACTGCGTACAGGTGCGTTTAAACACTGCTTACAGGTGCGATTGAACACTGTATACAGGTGCGATTGAACACTGTGTACATGTGCGATTGAACACTGCTTACAGGTGCGATTGAACACTGTGTACATGTGCGATTGAACACTGCTTACAGGTGCGATTGAACACTGTGTGCATGTACGATGAAAGCGTGCGTACACGTGAGATTAAACACTGCTTGCATATGCGATTAAACACTGGGTACATGTGCGATTAAACATTGCGTACATGTGCGATTAAACGCTGCGTTTGGGTGCGATTAAACACTGCGGACAGGTGCGAATAAAACACTGCGTACAGGTGCGATTAAACACTGCGTACAGGTAAACACTGCGTACAGGTGCGATTAAACACTGCGTACAGGTGCGATTAAACATTGCGTACCGGTGCGATTAAACACTGCGCACAGATGCGATTAAACACTGCGTACAGGTGCGATTAAACACTGCGTATAGGTGCGATTAAACATTGGGTACAGGTGCGATTAATTAAACACTGCAGGTAGGTGCGATTCAACACTGCGGACAGGCGCGATTAGTCCGTGATCTTCAGTGCTATGGTTTAAACACTGTTAATATCTAAACGACGTTGAAAATGTCACAAAGTGATACAGGTTTAAAGTGTTTCATTCCCACTCCTCCACTTTTCACCTTATCCTCAAAAGCTAGGTCCCTCTTCCATTCTTGGACGGGTGCCAGCATTAAACTCTGAAGGTACAAATCCTTTCAGAAACGATCAAAAGAACTTCAGAACAGGCCATCATGTTCACGTCTAAGTCTGGACATATCTGGCAACTGTAGCGGTTGATCAACAAAGATATTCCACCTGCAAAGAATGTGCGGCTGCCAGCACGTACAGAAATACACCCATGGAAACGCCCCCAAGGTGGATCAGTCCTGTGTCACATCCAGTGGCCACTAACACAATGGCATCTGCCAGGATGTCATTGTGTCCCTTGACGTCTTAACGGAACAGCCTGTGCGTGCCTGCACCCTATGTGAACACAGTGCAGGCTTTCGAGGGTGGTGCAGGATCGCTCCCGCTGGTTCGTTCGACAGTTGATGACAGTACTTCTCTGGGTCCCATCCACACCATTGAGTGTTTTTTCTATTTTCTTTCTGACACTGACCTTACGACTACCATTGCACAAATTTAAAACTCCACCCCAGCTGTGTTGACATTACAATGCGGAGAGACAGACTGAAATAAATAACAAGCAGAGGTTAACCATTCCCCCCTTCTCCTCCCTCCCTTTCCCCTGTCCCACCTCATCACTCTCGCCTCATTCCTCTCCCCTATTTAGGGTGCAGCCTTCTTCCTTGTGATGAGCTGAGTTGACATGATTAAATCAGGATTTTTTTTCCCCTCCTCCTGTTTCCCTTTGCAGGTTTTCGTTCGTTTACTGATCTCCGTTCTAACCAGTGTCAGATCAGGTTCCTTGAAGTGAGTATAATGCCGTGTTGATGTTCCGTAGAGTTGTCATTGTTGTCCGAGGCCTTTCGACGCGAAGTCGACAGTGATCTAAGGGGCAATACCCATTTTAAATGTATGTGTGAAGAAGAGTCAGTTTGCTAAATTATCTCCCTTTTCACACACACTAATATCTCTCTCTCTCTCTCTCTCTCTCTCTCTCTCTCTCTCTCTCTCTCTCTCTCTCTCTCTCTCTCTCTCTCTCTCTCTTTGAAACTGTAACATGCGTTTTTGAAATCTTGTTGTCAGGTGCACATGTCAGGTCTTCTTTCCTTACTTATTGCAAATTCACGTAATATATCCGCCCCCTTCCCCCTCCCGTTTACTCCTGTCGATCGTCATGATCACATATTAGAACGGTATCCTGACCTAACTTGTTTTGCTGAAAGGGGCCGGAATATCCCAGCTGGCTGAGCGCCGGACTCGTGATCCTGGGGGTGCGGGTTCGAATCTCCGCCGGGCCGTTTCGGTACAGGGGGATTTTTCCCTTTCCCTCGGAGAACATGGGTTCTGACTCCATTTCCCATACAGTCCTTCGAATGAGACTATAAACCCCAGTTCTGAGTGTGAACGCACGCGCATAATATCTTGCACACACGTAAAATCCCATCAGCGACCTTGGAAGAAAAGGCCAGTTTGGCCGTTGGTATGGATGACACGTTGCACATGGCATGCACCCTGCTAAAGAAATGGAAAGCATGAAGGAAGTAAGGAAATTGAGTGACCGATATTGAATGAAATGGACTGGTTGACACGGGAAACGACTGAATGAAGCGCCAGCTGGCAGCTCTTCAGTTGGCGCTACCCAGGTAGGCAGCCCGCTATGTAAACGAGCGTGGATTGTAAAGCACTTAGAGCTTGGTCTCTAGCTGAGAATAGGCGCTATATAAGTATTCATTATAATAACAATAAGAATGCTGCGACAGATTTGTCAGCTCTCTTAGTGACGCGTGACGCCGTAACCGCCAAGTTATACTGTCCTAGACAATATAACATCACCTAGGGCGGAGAAAGCGAAGAAGAAAAAGAAGAGAAAAAAAAAGCACAATCGTCAGCCTTGTAATGCCAGCGAGCCTAATGGCACCCGCCCTCCTCTGAAATGCTGGCACCCGGATGACATCCGTTTTCAAGGATTTTCGTTCATGTCGTTCTCTTTTTCCTACAAACAAATTTCGTATTCATTGGCTGCATGTTCGACTCAATCTATAGGCTCTTTTAGAGAACATATCAAGTAACATGACGTTAAAAGTGTTTCAAATCTATTTTTTTAGGAAAGTTTTACTTTCTTAGTTGTTTGTTATCATCATTTATATTATTATTATTATTATTATCATTATCATCTATACAATTGATGGCATCCGTCTGTCTCGAGAGACAATGGTGTAGCGCCGTGGATCAGTCAGTTGTGAATTTGCAGCGCCTACTATGGCTGCACAGAAGAGCCCGATGCTGGAGCGGCAAACTCTGTTGCAATCGATTATCATTTTCATGATCATTATTGTTGTTATTATCATCATCATCGTGATCATCATTGTTATCATTATTGTTCTTATTATTATTATCATCATCATCATTATCATTAGACTAGCAGTAGTAGTAGTAGTACTCATCATCATCATCATCATCATCATACCCCAGCCTACCATACAGTCTTTTCATGGCCCTCACCATGTTCGAAACAGTTCCGTCTTGAAACACACACACACACACACACACACACACACACACACACACACACACACACACACACACACAAAACCGTATTTATGATATGTATATACATAGCAGTTTACAGCTAGGTCGGTTGGTTGATGTATATCTATCAGTCTGTCCTTTACGATGATGATTTAGACTCTCGAAAATTTGAAGTCCGGTCAGTTGAATCGATGATGATCAATAGAATGAATCAACAGGAAAAAGAAGCCGTTGTGTGATGGGAATATGGGAGGAAAGTGGGGTGGGGGAATAGGCGAGAGGGGTCTCCGTAAAGGGAAAGGATTCACTAGAGTCGGCCAATGGGACTACCAAAAAGATGGATGCCCAATTTTGAATAGAACTTTCGAAATTAAGAAACGGTTCGAAAGTGATTTGGAATCCAAGAAAGGCAAAGCATTTTCAACGTCTTCCACGGTGAAAATCGTGTTTTGTTCACAAAGAAGTAAAATGTTATTAACTGTCAGTTTTGTTGCACGTATGCATATTATTTCTCGGCAGTATTTTTGTAGATGGAGAATCTAAATATAATCTGAACTTTTGTGCTTTTGATAACCATATTAGGACTTTGCACCCTCAGTAAAAAGCGTTTATTTGAGTCAGACTGGAAGCCATTGTGTCTTTTTATACTAGCAATATGGCAGATTTCTGTTTGTAATTACATACAATCTGTGTTTGAGATCTTTTTTTTTTGTCATGTGTTTCAGCATGTTCATTATGAATACTCCCCTAAATGTGGGGGAAAAAAAAATTGGTACTTTTCTTTTCATTTGATTCGAATGGAATTAAGGTCTTACTTCAAAAATAAAATCAGATTCATGTAATACTGATGAAATGGCATGCATAAGGAATTCAGAGTCTCTACAAAACAAAACGCTGGGCACATTCAGAGTCAGATCAATCATGAAAGAAAAAAGTTTGACAGAGTGAGCTCTGCCGTGAAAATCGGCAAACTTCTTCCGCGGTTACAAACAAGATCATTTAAGCGTTAAGGGTCCCGATCGCGATCTTCTAGTTCAGAACGATCTTCGTACTCTTAGCATTTTTTGGAATATGTTTGTGCCGAGTGTGTTTTGGCTGACGCAGTTAAATATTTAGACAGCCATCCTTTGCTTTTTTCAATCGATATAATGGTTCGAAAAAGCTAGCTCTTTATTGTGTCCCCATGGTAGAATGGGTGTGGTGTGCATACAGTGTAGATTAACATATTGTGTTGGGGGAAAACATGGAAACATTATGTGACAAATCGTTTGTAGTTGTTATTGTTCTTTGCCTTTTTTTTGTGATGAGAACGCGCTTTTTGTGACGTTCTCATCAGATCTTTCTTTCAATATCGTTGTAAGAGAAGTGTCTATGAATTGCTGCGAGAAGGTTTTGTTTTTTTTTTTTCTTGTTGCCGACGCTAATGTTTCCATTTGATCAAGGGGTAAAATTCTTGCTGAACTGTACGATTCCATTGCACAGGGGGTATTTGTGTAAAAATAAAACACTGAACGCTTCAGTTTCTTTATGTATATATACGAAGCAGTGGAAAATATTCTTGAGCACAGGTCAAACTGGACCTGACGGGTTTTGGTGCGATGCGCACACAGGTGTTGCATTCTTGACCCCAAGTCTGTTACCTAAAATTTTTCAGAGAGAGAGAGAGAGAGAGAGATCTAGAGAGAGAGAGGGTTCAGAAAAATTTTATCTAGTTTTGCTGTTAGTACAACCAAACGGGTTCAGTAAATAAATGTGTGTGTGTGTGTGTGTGTGTGTGTGTGTGTGTGTGTGTGTGTGTGTGTGTGTGTGTGTGTGTGTGTGTGTGTGTGTGTGTGTGTGTTGTGTGTGTGTGTGTGTTTAATCTGTGCATCAAGGCAGACAGGAATGTAGGTGGAAGTGGCATAGAGTTATATGATGAAGATTGGAAGCAGACTGATTCTTGAGACAATGGTGATGGCGAGGAGGTGACTGGTGGGGCAGGGAGGGGGGAGGGGGAGGCATAACTTGAATCATGAAATTGGTCATACATATGTTCCCCGCATTTTCTGTTTTTTTTTTTTCCCCCTTCTTCCATACCAACTTCCAACGCACACACATGTACACATTCATACACACGCGCACGCACGCGCATGCATGCACGCGCGTACGCAGTTGCGAACGCACGCACGCACGCGCACACACACACATACACTCAGAGAGAGAGAGAGAGAGAGAGATTTAGGGGTTAACGGTGGACCAGTTGACGCTATTTGGCTGCAATTTGAGAACAGCGTTTAGGAAAGCGCAACCCCCATGTAAGGGAAACAACTCGTTGAACCACCACTGGTTTGTCTCCTATTTCGTGTGACTGAACACTGTGGCTATTGAACTGAAATATTGGATATTCACTGTTAGGTTAATTTCTCATGTTTTACTCTAACTACTGATAAAAATCATGGGGGGGGGGGGGGGGGGGGGGGGGGAGTGTACTGGGGAGGTTTTTTCTTAGGAGGTCCTCATTGATTTTCTTTCGTCATGATGTCAGTTTCACGAACTCGTGTGCTGTTTACTTACGAACGAAGCTTGTTCACATCAGACAACCACTTTGACCTATATTGGAACGGCGAAACATTCCAACACTGGAAAGATAAAATCACTTATCATTCAGATTGGTACTATACTACGATCTGCACGCAGCCCTGAAATTGACTGTACAATTGACACGATAGAATATGAACCTCTTATTTTACTTCGCCCTCTACGTTCCGTGTTCTGTTCCGTCACTCAACCCGGTCCTAACCCTTACCAACACCTAGCCTCTTCTGTTTGCAGTAAGGCAGCCAAGTTCCTTTACTGGTAAAACCCAAAATCTGAATCACTGGCAGCCGCATACAGATGGTGACCTAGATCGTTGTTCGTTGACGGAACTGCGTGTTAACTCGTGGACAGATTTTGTGTCAGGGCAGTTGTGTGTTAGAATTATGATTTTGTGTTTAGGTGACAAGACAGCGGCATTCGATCATTCAAGTTGTGAACAATTAACGTTCCTTGTTGTGCCATGTTGACCCCAAGGGACCATATCAGGGCTGTCGCCTCGCTGAAGTCAAATTTCGACCGAAACTAATCACACACACACACACACACACACACACACACACACACACACACACACGCACACACGCACGCACGCACGCACACACACACACACACGCACACACACACACACACACACACACGTACATACACTCATCACGCACACACACACACACACACACACACACACACACACACACACACACACACACACACACACACACACACATACACTACATACACACACACACACACACACACACACACACACACACACACACACACACACACACACACACACACACACACATCACCCATATAACAGTCTATTCCATGCTTAGGGGAAGGGATTGCTATAAACAAAGGGAAGATGACCAATTCTAGGGTTGTTTTCATTTACATGAAAAGGTTAAGCTTATGTTACACGACGACGTTTCCTAATGAAATTAAACATGTGGTGAGAGAGAGAGAGAGAGAGAGAGAGAGAGAGAGAGAGAGAGAGAGAGAGAGAGAGAGAGAGAGAGAGAGAGAGAGAGAGAGAGAGAGAGAGAGATGGAAAAATCTGGCGCACTGCGTTTCCTTCCGTTTGAAAGCTAGGCATGCCACATGATAACACGCCCATGATAAAAATGCTCAACTTGAGAAAGTTGCGCTGCACTCTCCAATGTTGCACGGGGTTGAATTGTCTGTGATATTATACAGCCTGATCTGGAGATCCTGTTTCTTTTTTGTTTGTTTTTTCGTTGCGAGGAGCTGGGGGAGACAGACAGACAGACAGACAGAGGACAGACAGACAGACAGACAGACAGACAGACAGAAAGTGGGGGATGTCTGACAGGTCAAGTAGTGTTTAAATGGATTAATCGGGAAAAAAAAAAAAGATTTTTTACAAAATTAAGATCTCAAGGCAGGCCTACGTATTTCTCGTTTGCTCTTTTTATGCAAAGTGAGCCCACTCATGTGTCAAGCAGCAGGGCTGGTCATTAGCTCGTGCAGCCGACTTCACAAAACTTCTTTCTGTTTGCCAGTCTGGAAAACCCTTGAACAGACCTCGCGTGAAATAACTTTGCACACTAAACTTGGACAAAAGTGTGTCACTCGAAAAAAACACATGGAACACTGTGTTGCTAGCTTATTTCAGGTGTTGTGTGAAACTTCTGCGACACAGGGCCTTGTGTGTGTGTGTGTGTGTGTGTGTGTGTGTGTGTGTGTGTGTGTGGTGTGTGTGTGTGTGTGTGTGTGTGTGTGTGTGTGTGTGTGTGTGTGTGTTTTTTTAGGCAAAGCTCTGTTTTTGGTTCAGCATCGTTCACGTTTCTAAAAACAAATTCACAGAAGATAATGGTTGGAGAAGTAGTTTGTGACGGCATGGCTTGCCCCAGTGGTTGAACATCGTTTCTTCATGCATAGTTTCGTTTGAAAATGTGGTCTGTTGTCAGTAGTTAGATATCAACTCGGTGACATTGCTGCGATTTCCTCTTTTGGAACAGTATGAATTGCACGAGACATTGACGAATACCTAAATGTTTGTCATAATGAATGATTACGCATCATAGGCATGAATTTTCATGTGGTGTTAGTACTTATGGGAAAGCTGTGTGTTTTACACATGCCTGCACAGTCACACACACACACACACACACACACACACACACACACACACACACACACACACACACACACACACGCACGCACGCACGCGCGCGCACGCACGCACGCACCTACGTACACACGCACACCTACCTTCAGCTAAATAAGCACTTCAGTACTGTAGTGCTGGGTAATGTTGTGTAGACAAATCACAGCCTTCTGACTCACGCCAGATCTGGTGCCAGGCGTGTCATAAAGACCGTTTCTGGGAAAAAGGGAGACGACTGGGAGTTATTGGAGCGAAGTACCCTCTATGTGCTCCCATGCCCAAAGGACTGCCAATCACAGCCACAGACACAATGCGCGTAATTCAGCAGACAGACACGTCTGTTTGTGTGCATAGACACATGCGTCTGTCTGTCTGTCTGTCTGTCTGTCTGTCTGTCTCTCTCTCTCTCTCTCTCTCTCTCTCTCTCTCTCTCTCTCTCTCTCTCTCTTTTCGGGTGAGCCTATGTCTGTCTTTCTGATTGTCTGTCTCTCTGTCTGTCTGTCTGTCTCTGTCTCTCTGTCTCTCTCTCTCTCTCTCTCTCTCTCTCTCTCTCTCTCTCTTCTTGTTTTTTTTTTTTGTATTAGTGATAATCATGAAATGGAGAAGATATAAGAACATTTAAGGAATTGATTGGTCTTAAAATCATCAGGTTAGATACACAAACTATCAATAGATCAATTAACCATTACATTATCACATTAGGTGACGTCACTCGAATGTGAGCACTTCGCCATGAAATAGTGGACTTCCACATGCTGTTTGAAAATGAGAACATTCTTTTCCCGGTTGTGTTTATTTCTTCAGTTTTATTGCTTTATTGATGACTCGTGACATCCATCAGAGTATTTGAAATCTTTTAATCTGAGTGCGTGCCTTAGCTCAGATGCACATATTTGGATACCTACATATCAGGATAACACGATAACAGGATAACAATTGTATTTGTCCAAAAGATGGAAAACTTATGTTCGACAGCACAGCAGCCATATATCAGGACAATACACAAACATCCGTAAAAATACCTTCATGCAAGCATAAACACTCTCTCCACACACACACACACACACACACACACACACACACACACACACCGCCCCACCCGCCCACCCGCCCACACACACACACACACCAGCGTATCTATGTTTTTTTGTCTCTTTGCATTTATACACACGAGGGACAGAAAGGTGAAAGAGTGAGTGAAAGACAAAAAAGATCGATGACTGGAATGCCAAGAACAAAACAGACGTCCTGTGTGGTGTATTTCATCCAAACAGCTAACCAGTTTATACATTGTGTGAACCAACACGAACCAGACGTCTTCCACTTTACACCCCACCACACACTATAAAACTCGGGCAGCTGAGTCATGTTCTCCTGGATGATGCTCTCCTGCACGCAGACCAGGCGCTGAGAAGCAGGGTTTTGGCCCTGTGTGTATCTTTCTGTAATTCCGAAACAGTGGATCTTCATTTGTTCTCTTCACCCTTCGTTCTTCAGTTACTACTCCGGGTTTATCCGTTGGCTGGAGAAGCTCAGTGGTTAGAAGAGTACCGAGGTCGAATCCTGCTGGCTCTCCGAGTAAAAAAAAAAAAAAAAAATGACTGTTTTCGCTGCTGTCCTCGTTCTAGTGACACTGGTCTATTGTAGTGTGGGATATTTTAGTTTAGGATAACTACATATTGTAGACTGGGATAACGATTCATTGTTGTCTGGCACAGTTACAAATTATAGTTTACTGTTTCTCGTCTGGAAAGTGTGGATGTTAAACATGCTCTTCAGTTCTGAATCATCGGCTTTTAAAAAAATCATTCGTGACACGCCAAAACGAGCAAGAAAAATGCAAAGAACAATAACGACACCATATTCTGCAGGAAAGAAAAAATCTCTGTATTTTATATATATATATATATATAAATAGTTAAGTAGGGGAGAAAAAGCAAAGCAATTCTTCCGTCATTATAAGTAATGACTTGGCAAAGATTTGATTTTTTAATAAAAACATGTATATTTTATAAATGAAAAATCTTCGCTAGCTGCATGACGAAACCATCGCTATCCCTCCCTCAGACGTATGCATATGTATCACCCGTTTTTAGGCCTTTTGTCCGCTGGATCGGAATTTCTCAGAGAGACACAACTGATTGTATCTGTGCTCTTGGCGTCAAATAGAGACACACAACAGTCCGTATATCTGTGGTGTTCTCACCATCAAGGGTTCAAAGAAGAATCCAACAGCACACCCAAAGCAGCCAGTGAAAGGTAGTAGAATAAAATAAAACGAAGGTGTGGAGAGGTAAAAGGTGCTGAAAAACTAAAAACATTATGCAAACAGTTTAAAATGTGGGGGACAATCTTTGAGCCTATGCTTGAGGATCCATTTAAGGATGCAAGGAGAGAAAAAAAAATATGTATAATTATATATATATATATATGGAATAGTCTGAGTGGTCAGCTCTGGTGTTCAATAACCCAAGCATTGTCAGCGGCTAAGAAATGTGTGGAACAACCTTTACTTGGATCTCCTAAGAGATGCTATCGCCCACTGATTGACCAAACAATATATAATGCTGAACAATTAAGTAGTGGAGGAAAACAAGTGTAGGCCAACAATTCTTCCATCATTATAGTAATGACTTGGCAAAGATTTGAAATTTTGGAGAAAAAAAAAAATGTATATTTTAAAAATGAAAACCCTTCACTAGCTGCATGAGGGTACCATCGCAATCCCTCTCTTATATATATATATATATATATATATATATATATATATATATATATATATATAGATATAGATAGATATAGATAGATAGATAGATATATATATATAGATATATATATAGATCTGTCTTCGAGAGGGATTGTGATAGTTTTTCCTCATGCAGCTAGTGAAGGGTTTTCATATTTATAATATACATTTTCCCATTTACTTCATCTTCAATTTTTTTTCTCAATTTCAAATCTTTGCCAAGTCATTACTATAATGATGGAAGAATTGTTAACCTGCACTTGTTTTCCCCCACTCCTTAATTGTTCAGCATTATATATATATATATATATATATATATACACACACATACACACACACACACACACACACACACACACACACAAACACAAAGCAAAACAAAAAGAAAATAAAAAAACGATCATTCGTCTAATGTACGGAGCAGTCAGTCTTTGTTTAGAGGGGAATAGCGAATCGACTCCATCTTCATTTACAAAATAGATACATAAATAAACAATAATGAATAAACAAATAAATAAATAGATATATAAATAGATAAATAATGTCGCTTTTCAGCATCCTGTCTCGAAATGAATGGATAAATGAATAAATAAAGTCGCTTTTTAACATTCTAACAGGATATTACATTATCATGAGATATTCAATTTGTTATTTGGGATTTGAAAATAATACAAAAGTAAAAAAAAATACAAATATAAATAAAAAGATGAATAAATAAAGTACGATAAACATTTCCTTTGCAAAATGGAGCATACACGAGCACCGTCTTCGTTTGTTTGTTTGTTAAAAAGAGCTGTCTTATTTCTATTTTCCATCCATTATAATTTTCATCGTTATAACAAAATTCAAGAACGGCAATATTGTGACAAAAAAAAATGCCTAGGTAAATTGGAAAGAAAATATGCAGGGAAGAAGATGAAGATGGAAGAATCACGTTTCTTATGTCTTGTTTCTCTTCTTCTTTCTTGCCTGGTTCTTCCGTCCATCCTTTTTTTTCACAAATTTTATATCTTTCTTCACTTAAGTTCTTTTTTTTTTCTTTTTTTTTTCTTTTTTCATTTTCTGGCATTGCTTCCTTGACAGCATTTCAGTTTGTTTTCTTCTCGCCTTTCTTTCTTTTTTTTTCTGTACTATTTTGTTCTGAAGTTTCTTTCTTTCTTCTTTCTTACTCTCTTTTTTCCTACCCTTCTTCCTTTATTTCATCCTTCCTTCTATCGACTTCAATGTGACTTTAAGCCCATTCTACGATTGTCGTTTCCATGGAAACAACATAAAAACGATTAGCATTATTTCCTAATAATTGTAGTAAATAAACAAACAATTACTGCAGATCCGTTGCTGTCTGGCTGCTGTTCGATTCTCCTCCGGCCTGATGAACCATTCCTGCTGCCAGAACACGCCTCCCTCTGCTGCTGCCAGCCGTCTGGGCCACTGAGCGATCATCACGCCGTCACCCAGACCTGAATACGTTGTCTTGGTGGCTCATTACTCTTCTTCTTGTCAGGCAGATCATTGTCAGATCTTACCAATGGGGTGATTGATTACACTTTTATATATTAGTTTGTGGGTTTTTATTCTAAATCCCTCGATCGACTGGTGCAGAGACAACTGCGAGATTCACACAGAAATTAAGCATTTCGAACAGATGATGTAGGTCTGCTTCATTGTGAGTCAGATGATGTCGCTCTGCAATATTGCTGCAATCCGTGCTCGGAAGAGGATTGTTTACACTGGTTCGTTAAGCAGGAAAAAAGACACATGTCATCAGAAGAATGTGTTAAACTGGCCAGCCGAGGGAGAGAAAGACGCACCGGCAACACAGAAGATGCAGAGACCCAAGCACATGCTCTATGACGGCTGCACGCTCTCCACGGATTGATCCAGTTCTAGCTGCGGTGACCGACATATACAAAACCGACAGTGAATACATACCAGTGACATTTTCTCGTTCTCGATTTTGTCATGTAAAGTGAAAGTAAAAAGACATTGCTGTGGTTTCCCACGTCACTGAAATCAAAATCGATTCGCATTTTGTCTTTGTACGTCGCGCCGATTTGCTAAATGGGCTGTACAGTTCAGACTTCAGAGCAGGCCTACTTCTCGTTTGCTTTTTTATGCAAAGTGCCCCAGTCATGTGTCAAGCAGCAGCGCTGGTCATTAGCTCGTGATGTCGACTTCACAAAACCTCTTTCTGTTTGCCCGTGTAGAGAACTCTTGAGTAGCACCAGGCGTGAAATAACTTCACACACTGAAACTTGGATAAAGTGTGTGTCACTCGGGAAACACTTGGAACACTGTGTGGGTAGCTTATTTCAGCCAAAATGCTGGTGTGTTTGAAACTCCTGTCATACAGACCTTCTGTGTTAAAAAAAAAAAAGTTTTTTGTTTTTTGTTGCGAAATCATTCACTTTTCTGAAAATCACAGAAAACAATGGGTGTGCAAATACGGTGTGACCACGTAGCTGGCTCCAAGGTTTGACTTTCGTTTATTTCTGCACAGTTTCTTTTGGAAAAGTTCAGTATATTTCCACCTAGGCTAAATGGAAGTCAACAGGTGGATACAAACTCAGTGAGATCGTTGTGTTTCTGTGTGGGAAGAGTATGAACTGCATTTAGTCCGTTCGTCGATCCGTCATAAGTTCAGGCTTGTCATTTGTTTCTTTATTTCTTTGTTGTTCATACTCAAACAGTTTACTTCTTGTGTTCCACTATTCATTCCATTGTTTATCAATATCACTCGTTGGAACAAAGAGTAGAGGGGGGAAAACCTAGTTCTGGTTGTAGTGGGTTGTTTCCTAATGATTGACATTGACTGCTCCCCGTGGATTGCCTGCGCTGGGTCTGCGGCAGGACAGGCCTGGGAGCGGCTTTGGTCAGAGAGCCCCAAATGGGCGGTAAGGGGGTCGTGACACTGGCGTAGCCTGGAAGATGGGACTACATAATATGAAGGTTCTGGCAAACAATTCCTCCGTCATTATGGAAATGAACTGACAAAAAATTAGAAGGATTCAGTACTGAGACGGGAGAGGGAAGGGGGAGACTGTGGTGGGAGACAAGCATGCACATTAAAGTATAAACATTAAAACCTTTCGTTTTGCAGCGTTCAAGAGCCATCGTATTCTCTCGTGTGAGCGAAACGGCTGGTTATGCCTGCCTGGAGTGGAATTTCGTCTCCTGGGTGAGTGCCATCAGTAATACGGGCCTGGTTATGTTAGTTCACACAGGGCTTCTAAATGACATTTACCGCCGATAATTCTGTGATATTGTCAAAGCCATAGAGGTAATGTCTTAGCTGAGCTCTCCGTACAGAGAGAGAGAGAGAGAGAGAGAGAGAGAGAGAGAGAGAGAGAGAGAGAGAGAGAGAGAGATGCGCGCAATCACGCCTGCTCTCTCTCTCTCTCTCTCTCTCTCTCTCTCTCTCTCTCTCTCTCTCTCTCTCTCTCTCACACACACACACACACACACACGCACACACACACACACACACACACACACACACACACACACACACACATTCACACATTCATGGTCACTCATTCACA
>JADBJO010001994.1:304666-307166 GCA_016801955.1 Conus betulinus | reverse complement strand
CTAAGATACACAGGTACTCAAGAGAAAAAAGCTGTAAAATAGTTAAAAGAGGCAAACCGGGATGAAGCAACAACGGTACTTGGTCACAATGACACGTGGTCACAACGACATTTTGTCACAGCTACGTTTGGTCACACTGGCACTTGGTCACACTGGCATGTAGCCGTTTTTCTTTCTCACGCATGTACGGGCGTACTCACACACCCGAATATTGACCCACGCATGTAAGCTAGCGCGAGAAATGTTAAATACGTATCTGTTAGTGAACTAGGGTGTGTGTGTGTGTGTGGGGGGGGGGGGGGGGGGGGGGGAAGTAAGAAGTCCATCTATTGATAAGAGTCTAGAACTACACTTTGTCTAAACCAACTGACTGTATATAGGAAGTGGGAGAGGAGGTGTAAATATGCATAAATATAACACATTTTTAAGGCGGGTGTGCGTGTTGGGAAAAGGCAGAGGAAAACCCTGAATAACCCTCTTGTTTGAAGGGTGGGGTGAGGTGGAGGAAGATTTCAAATAGTCCTAGACTGATCCTTTTTTTTTTTTTTTGGGGGGGGGGGGGGGGTAAATCCAGGCTAGCCCAAACTTACCCCCGCGGGGAAAGTTCCAACTAGGGGATGGGGGGGGGGGGGGGGGGGGTAAGTTCTAGCTAGTCCTAGAATGACCCCCGGGGGTAAAAGCAGGCTAGCCCAGACTTACCCCGGGGTAAGTTCCAGAGGGGTGTAAGAACAGGCTGTTACACCGGGATCGCGTGTGTGATGGTGCGTGTGTGAGATATAATCACAAAAGAACCATGCCACTCCCAGCTCTGTTCGGAGGAATGGCCGGGTTGCCATGGCGATGGGGCGGAAGTGAAGGGGTCAACTTCCGCTGTGACCACGTCCTTCAATGGGTTCACTGCGTGTGAAGTAAACATGGCCACTGTTTCTGAACCTGGAGTTCCATTTGAAGACATCGTTTAGAATTTACAATGATTTCAGGTTGTTGTTCTGTTGGTTGCTGTTGTGATCGTTCCTTTTCTTTGAAGAAGAAAAATAAAAAGATGCAAACTCCAATCCAGACCTCCTCTCCACCCCACCCCTCCCCATCCAAACCCATTGGATTTTTTTGTTTGTTTGTATAGACGGATAAATGCATCACTATAAATCCTTTCAAAATACCCGCAACAAAAGATAAAACACCATGGCTTCTCTGCATGTTGAAAATGCTTTTCTCGTTGTTTTATTGCTGATGTTGTGCTTTTCACTCGAGATGTTCTGTCTCAATCGGACGAACTGACGCCAGCTGTGTGATGCCCTAATAAATCATCACATGCATTCATTACTCTGTTTTGCTATTGTAATGCGAAACTGCAAAGACCGAAAAGAGTGAGGGCTCTCTTCAAGTGTCGAGCACCATGCCAAACAAGAGTGGGATTCGGATATAACTTCCTTCCTTCTCCCCAGCAACTCTCTGTCTGATACGAGAAGAATCGTATTGAAGCAATCACACTTTAGGGTTTCAGAAACCTCTGCGCTCGTCATCAACGGATTATACGTGTGTGTTTGAGCGCATGTCTTTGTGCCCTTCCGTGTGTGAGTGGGTGGGTATGAGAGAGAGAGAGAGAGAGAGAGAGAGAGAGAGACAGACAGACAGACAGACAGACAGACAGACAGACAGACAGACAGTGCATACGTTCATGCGTGATATAAGACCCCCAAAAATGGGGCCGGGAAAAAAAGGCTACCACAACGAGTCAAAAGAATTAATTTATCTACAGTTATAACACAAAAAAGAAAGTCCACTTAATCAATGATGAAAAAAGAAAAAAAAAAAAAAAAGAAGAAAACTCTTCTTCTCTCACTACTATTATCTACTATAAGTATTTGCCAACTGGACTTTTAACTACGCGCAAAGCGCAAAAAGAAAAGATATGTTTCACTCGCTGACAGAAAAACATTTTGAATAGGCCGTACAGACGTATTTGGAATGATTTTTTTCATTAATTTACACATAAGAATGTGATCAGTTGATATGCTATGACCACATATACAATGTATATTTTGGACATACTTTGTTTTAAAAACAATCCAGTTTCCATCTACAGATCAAGGAACTTAACTGTCGTCTACGATAATGTTTTGATCGTACTCACTTAACTTTTCATGAATATTTTTCATTTCATCGTGTAAAACCAAAACACCCAGTTTCTCTTTCTATCAAATGAAAATTAGAAAATTGTACTTTCTCTGCCAAAGTATAGCACTCTTGCACAGACATAGAGATGTTAAAAAAATGCGAATCTGAAGATCGTTTTGCTCCTCTCTTTGCCAGAACATCAACCTTTTCATTATAATATAACCCACAGTGGGACGGCACCCAAAGAAATGTTATTTCAGTGTCTCTGACTGAGAGGAAATGTACTAAGTTATTTATTTCAGTGATCATCTCAGGTCGAACTTTCAATTTAAATTTCTTCTTCACTGCAGTAAGAACTGACTTGGAATCTACACATAAAACA
>JADBJO010001994.1:294666-299666 GCA_016801955.1 Conus betulinus | reverse complement strand
CATAATGCACAATATCCATAGCACGAATTACTTTGGCGTCTGCAATGTCGAACACGTAAGAAATGAAAATGTTGCCCACAGTTCATAAACAACCTTTACTTGATTCTAACTTAGCTGGATGTCCAAGGAATAACATTGAACAGTATTTTTACAATAGCATCCTATACTTTGAATCTATTCATTTTTCCATTTTATTGGTCTTTTGTGGAGAACAAAAATGAAATTCTTAGTATCAACTGTTGGACTCGAAGCAGTGTTGTTAAAAAAAAGACATGAACAGACCAGTGCTGATAAAAGGAAATGATGCCCTGAAGCAAAGTTGAAAGGAGAGCAAGCCAGTGCAAAAACAGACAAATAAAAGTAAGAAACTCTCTCTCTCTCTCTCTCTCTCTCTCTCTCTCTCTCTCTCTCTCTGACGTTTTTTTTTTTTTGCTTAAAGAATTTACATGAAATGATGTTTTGCGATAAAACTTTATCTGCATTCTATTGTTTAGTCGTATGTGAGGTAGAAAAACTCGTAACATGTATACGATGTGGATCGTCATAATAGCCTTGTGTGTGAACACGTCATGCAATATGGACCTACACATCTTTTCCGGGCATGGAAGCCATGTTGACCTTCACCTCTTCACCACATCATCATAGCTGTTATTACAATCATTTCTCTCTCCTTCTTCTTTCATCTCTCTTATTTTCCTTCCCCTTCTTATCCTCTCTATTGACATCAATATGACTATTACTGTCATTGCATCATCATCATCATCATCATCATCATTATAATCATATATCATTATCCTCATTATCATTATATTGTTTCAATCTATATCCTCTACCCTCCAGCCTCTTCTTCTTCTCTTCAGTGCCATTTTGCAATTTCCACCCACGCCATTTTTTCAACAGATCGTGATTATTTATTCGTCCTTTGCTTCCCTTGTTTTGAAAGATTGTTTATCTTGCCAGAAAAAGCACCCAATAGCTCTAAACGCGTTGTTTTTTATTGTAATTTGTATATTGCTTTGTTTGGTGGTGCAGTAGCTCTCTATATTTGTTTGCATATTTCAGTTTCCACCTGCAGTCAGGCATGCTTTGAAACCTAACATTTTCAGCACAAATAGTGTATCTCCATAGGTGATTTTCGACATACGTTCCAATAACAAAGAAGGAAGATGTTACAACAACGATAACAAAGACCGTTAATGTTGGCTTCACATGTGTCTGATGATCTAAATTACCATGCAGTTTATACCATTTTAAGATTTTAAAGCAAGCGCGCGCGCGCGCGCACACACACACACACACACACACACACACACACACACACACACACACACACACACACACACACACACACACACACACACACACACATACACACACACCTTTGAGAGTGATCCATCACTGTGTGCCATGTAGAGAAAAATTATTCTCCTGAGACGATCCTAAATAGATATATTTCAAAATGACTGAAGAAAGAAGTTGACATGCTGCTATAGGATTAGCAGGCAGGTTACTGTTAAGACAGATCTTGTAGACCAGTCTGCCACACTGTATGTTATAATGAAACAGTTACTGGAATGGAAATATTCTCTTTACACCCACTTCTTTAACTATGAAAAAGCATTCAACAGAAAAGCTACCGAAGTATCGTGGCATTTAATCAAACTGGTTAAACAGGTTTAACAGATCAAGAAAGCCAATTAAGAAACAAGCTGCATGTGAAGCAAATCAAGGAGGACGGCTCATCAGTAGTTTCCAGGTGAAGACTGAGTCCGACAAGGCTACTTTCTGTCCCCTTTCCTCTTTCTCCTGCTCTTTGATTTAAAATGAAGACCTCTACAGTACAGAGGAGAAATGGAATGCAATGGTTCTCAAGACCCTCCTGAATGACCCTAGCACTTTGTTTTACCATCAACAACAAATGCAAGGAAAAAAAAAAACGATCTTGAGGATAGCAACCACGTCAGCACGAGCTCGCATTAATGTCCATGAAAGAAAAGGCCAAGGACCATACGACCAACGTAATCAGCACCCAATGTCATCAAACAGGTGTGAAAATTTTAAAACAGACATGCAGTGTACGGATTGCAGACACCAACCTCACTGAACAGCAGACACAAAAAGCTGACGTATGAGTGTGACTACTTGAGGTGGCCAGGAAGAAATTTGTCACTTGCACGAGCAAACGAGCGTCTGACAAAGGTGAATAGCAAACCACTGGCTGGACAACCCAAGGAGGAGCATCTTGTGGAACCAAAAATGTTCACAACAAAGAGAAGCGTCCCGCGAAAGTAGCCCATCTGCACTCAAGAACTCAGTAAATCCCACTATCCAATCTCCTGACCACACTGGAGCTGCTGGGCCCGTGACTTCCAGGGGTGTGAAAACAAACAAACACACCTTGTTCACTGGCTGGCCCACAGCCAGTGGAGAGGCGCGGTGCCAGGACTGTTTTCCGAGTCAATAGGCGATCTCTGCACGTGCAGCCCGTGCCACTGTTGACCTTCTGAAGTCATGCTGCATTGTGTGGACATGATTATGCTGCCATGACAAATGACATAGCTCTGTCTTTCTGTCTCTCTGTCTCCCTGTTTCCCTGTCTCTCTGCCTCTCTGTCTGTCTCTGTCTCAGTCTCTCTTTGTCTCTGTCTCTCCCTCTCTCTGTCTCTCTGACTCTCTCTCTCTCTCTCTCTGTCTCTCTCTCTCTCTGAGAATGTGAAAATGTGTGTGTTTGTACGTGTGTGTGTGTGTGTGTGGGTGTGGGTGTGGGTGTGTGTTTACTATGTGAAAAAAACAAACATGTAAACCTTTTTTTATCATGTATGAGTAATACTACACAAGACCATCAAGTAAGACTGGCATCTTCTCTTTTTTTTTAAAGCATTTTATTATACTTTCAAATTGCATGTACACGAAAATGACAAAATAATTAGATTATAATTTTATCAGATAAAAAAAAAACAGATTGTATATACATCCGCCCGTGTAGTGTAGATATTAAACAAAGAGTTAGAACAGCACACCTACTGACATTATAACCCTCAGCACTTTCGAAAAAAAAAAAAATAACAACAAAACCATGCGGGAATAGTGACTTCATGACAGACAGAACAAGACACAAAGTCCATGCTTTGTCTAGCGTTCAGTCAGCAGTCTTCGTGCCTTCATCACAGTGAGGGAGTGCCTCTTCCATCACTTGCAGGAAATGAGTGTGTGGGGGCAGTGTGCTTTACTTTCTCATTAGTCCGCCGATTGGCCTCTGCCCAAAGGAGAGAAGCCATTGGAGGGGGCCTGTTTTCCCTGGCTGGGGGGGGGGGGGGGCAGTCTCAGCACGCACGGCAGGGCCTGTGCCATTGCTGCCTTCTTCAGCGCTTGCTGACCGGTGGGATCATATGGTTTGTTGACAAATAACTGTACCGTTTGTCTATCTCTCTGTCTGTCTGTCTCTGTCTGTCTGTCCGTCTGTCTGTCTGTCTGTCTGTCCGTATGTCTGTTTCTCTACCTATATCTGTTTCTCTACCTATATCTGTCTGTTTGTCTATCCATCTTTGTCTATCTCTCTGTCTGTTTGTTGTCTGTCTGTCTATCTGTTTGTCTGTCAGTCTCTCACTCTGTCTGTCTCTCTCCTGTCTGTCTGTCTCTCTCTATCTCTTTCTCTGTCAGTCTCTTCAATCTCTCTCTCTCTCTCTCTCCTCTCTCTCTCTCTCTCTCTCTCTCTCTCTCTCTCTCTCTCTCTCTCTGTCGTCTCTCTCTCTCTCTCTCTCTCATCTCTCTCTCTCTCTCTCTCTCTCTCTCTCTCTCTCTCTCTCTCTCTCTCTCTCTCTCTCTCTCTCTCTCTCTCTCTCTCTCTCTCTCTCTCTCTCTCTCTCTCTCTCTCTCTCTCTCTCTCTCTCTCCTCGCTCTCTCTCTCTCTCTCTCTCTCTCTCTCTCTCTCTATGTGCGTGTGTGCGTGCGTGTGTGCGAACTATATGTGCACAGAATGTGCGGTGACAGCGTGGACAGGGAATGTGGGAGATCTCTTTATTGCTGGTGCGGTCTTTCTTTGCCTGTCTCTTTCGTTGCGCGGCAGCTGTCCTCCTTTCTTCACATAAATGGACACCTCTGAGGATGGAGAGGCGCCATCTAGTTTGATCCATAGCAGTTGGCTCCCATGGGTCAATGTTGATTTTAAACGCTTTGAAGGATGTTTTGAGAGTGTCTTTGAAGCGTTTCTTCGGACTTCCATGGGAACGCACTCCTTGTTGCAGCTCACTTTAGAACAGTCACTGGGGTAACCGATGGTCTGGCATGCGAGCTACATGACCTGCCCATGGAAGGAAAGGCAGCATCAGGAGGGTGTGGATGCGTGGCAGGCCTGTCTGGTCAAGCACCACTGTGTCTGGGATTTTGTCCTATCATTTGTGTGTTCAGCAACCTTATGAGGCAGGCTGAGTGGAAGTGATTCAGCTTCTTGGCATGCCGTTTGTACACCGTCCATGTTTCACATGTGTAGTGGAGTGTGGAGAGAACAACTGCTCTGTACACAATCAGCTGGATCTCTAAACGGATGGTCTTCTGTTTCTTCTGTTCCCAGTATTGATGTGTAGTCTGCCAAAGGCTGCACTTGCTTTTGCGATTCCAATGTTCACTTGTCGATGGTGACGTTCTGGGACAGCGTGCTGCCAAGGTAAGTAAAATTTACTCACTGCAGCGAGTCTCACGCCGACGGTGATGTTGGCTCGGCGGCGGTGCGGTCTTCCTGGCGCGGGTTTGATGCAGAACTTCCGTCTTTTTTGTATTTGTGGTGAGACGAGAAGTTGGCGCTGGCTACGAAAAATGTGTCGATGCTGGTGTGCATACCAGTTTCTGAGTTAGCATTCAGAGCGCTGTCGTCAGCAAATGTAACGTTCCTGATGATGTCTGTCATAACCTTAATTGTTTTTTTTCCCCTGGAGCCTCTTGAGGTTAAACAGCTTTCCATCTGTTCTGAATCAGATATCGATGCCTAAGCCTACTTCTCTGTGG
>JADBJO010001994.1:282166-284666 GCA_016801955.1 Conus betulinus | reverse complement strand
TTTATTCAACAATGGGGATGATCCCTCTGATTACCATCTTTTAAGCTGGATGGGATAACACTTGCGTATACACTTAATTAAATTCTTAGGTGTCCACTTCACATCGAAACTCACATGGAATATATCCATATTGATTACCTTTTAAATAAGGCAAGAAAAAAAACTTAAATTTTCTGAAAATTTTGAGCAAGCAAAGCTGGTGCCAAGATGGAAAAACATTAAAGCTCTTGGCTTTGGCATTAATTCGTTCTAAATTATCATACGCCCCAAGAGGCTTTCTTTAGCGCACCTAAATATTTGTTACAAAAACTACAAAGTGTAGATAGCAAAGCCTTCAAATTATGCCTAGGAGTTCCGGTATATGCCTCCACTTTGGGGACATACAGAGAAATAGACGTTTTACCGTTAATGAATATAGGAATCTGTCACTAGCAAAATATTTTCATGAAATGTACAACCATGGAAGGGTGTGAATGAAATGGAAATATCTATAAACCCAGAGAGTGATTATCCAAAAAGAGCAAAAAATATTGCCTCTCTGTGCACTATCAGTTCATACACTGCTGATTTGTTTAAGAAAAGTAATATAGATGTTAAGTCTTTGTCAAAAACGTCTCTTATAGATCCCATTCCAACTTGGGAAAGAAAGAGGGCGAAGTTTGATCTTGATTACACTGATGCAAAGAAAACAAATCAGCCTTACATCTTGTCATATTTAACGAAGATGCAAATGCAAGATAGATATTCCAACCATCTTAAGGTGTACACAGATGGATCGTTGACGAGTAACAAAGAAGCCGGATCAGCATTTGTTATTCCATCGCTGAAAGTAGAAAAAGCATATTTCGTTGGAAATATCGCTCCATATTCGTAGCTGAAATGATAGCGATACTTATGGCGTTGACATTTCTAATTGATTTACCACAGTCAATTTTTCAAGTGTTGTTTTTGTGTAGATTCGCTGTCAGTGCTACAATCGATTAAGTTTTTAAATTCAAATTCAGATAACTTTATTTTGAAGGAAATTCAACATTTATCCACACGTCTTGATATGTAAAGGAACAGATATAACTTTTCTCTGGGTTCCTTCACACTGTGGAATTTCGGGCAATGAACTTGCTGACAGATGTGCGAAAAAAGGCGCTGAAAATGGAACGAGGGTACAAACTATTTCCATACCGTTCACTTTGAAAGAGGGTCAACAAATTTTAAAACAAACAGCTTGGGAATATTTTAGAAATGGGCAGAACAAAGCTGCTCATGTTCAGACACAAATAAATCCTCTTTTTAGTATTGATCATTTCAAAAGCATCCAAAATCTGTACATTTATGATATGCATCACTACAGAAACTTCGTTTCAATATTTCATCGATTGAAACTGGATGCTTTTAGAACTAAATATAGCTCTGCAACAAAATGCATATGCGGGGAAACAAAACTGACCAGAGATCATGTTTTGTTCGAATGTGCGCCTCTCAAGGCATTTCTGCCACATTTATCAGGCATGTCTGTGACAGATATTTTTTCTGATATTGATTTTGCTTTGAAAGTTACTTTCTGCCTGATTTGTAGCCCAGTCAGGTATTTGCTTTAATCTGATATTGATAGGGTGTGTAGGTTTGCTTGTTTATTCGTTTGCCTGTTTAATTGTTTTCTGATGTTATGTACACCAACCTCCGCTCTTACTCCCAGCCCCTCCCTACACACACACACACACACACACACACACACACACACACACACACACACACACACACACACACACACACACTTGTAAGCAATATGAACAAACTCTATCTATATCCTTCTATTTGCCTGTCTATCTCTCCTTTTCTATGGTGTGCGCACTGCAACTGGGCACTGATTTCCAAAGAAGAACCGAAAGAATAGGCAGAGAAAAAAAAAGAGTGGAAGTGACGAACAGTCAGTTTTTGTTTTGTTTTTTAAAGGAAGACAGAATGAAACGCCTTCAACGCCTTCTTTCTTGCGCTGAACACAGAAGCGATCAAAGCTAAGTGCATTTTCGTTATTTGTTTCATGTTTGTTGCACCTGAAGAAGACCTAAGAGGTCGAAACGCGTTGTGGTTTGTCTTGTGACTCGTTTGTCCACGTTTCTCTGGGCGGTTCGCTGACATTTATTTAAGATTTGGCAGACAGAAAACAATGATGGGATAGTGCGTGCGTCCATGTGTGGTGTGTGTGTGTGTGTGTGTGTGTGTGTGTTGCAAGCAAGTCTTTCCGATTAACTTCCCTTTGATTCTCGGCGGTAACATAAAGCAAGGGAAAGAAACAATGCTTCAAAGCGATGTGTCTTCCTGTGTGCAGTCATCTGGGCGAGTTACACCCGCCCGTTAGCTCTCCAGCATTCACTTTCTCCTGGCACTCAAAGCGCTGATATCACGCCGGCTCACTGTTTGGCGTTTTCAGGGAATGAGGAGCAACAGAGTGTGTGTATGCGTGCGCGTGTGTGTGTGCGTGCGTGCGTGCGTGCGTGCGTGC
>JADBJO010001994.1:277166-279666 GCA_016801955.1 Conus betulinus | reverse complement strand
TTGACGAGAGGAGAGAGCAAGAACTAACGGCCGAGGCTTTGGTGTGCAGCTTATTTTTTTATTTTGTTTAAAATCGTCGTTTTTTCTCCGTAGTGATACTATGTGAAGTTGACGTCATAATTTACGTTGACGTCACAGTGATTCACGCGTCTCTCTCTGTCTCTAGCGGCAAGCACGCATGACGTCACACCCCACAACATATGGCGCGAACGGTTTTTTTCATTGTAAGTGTGGGTGGCCTCACACCCACGACGTACAGCGCGCAAAGTTTGTTCTTTGAGAGTATGGGTGTAGTCACACCCATGACGTACTGTATATTTAGTGTCTATTTATATCCACAACATATGGCGCGAACGGTTTCTTCTTTGTAAGTATGGGTGGCCTCACACCCACGACATACAGCACGCAAGGTTTGTTCTTTGAGAGTATGGGTGTGATCACACCCACGACGTACTGTATATTTATTGTTTAATCATTTCTTTGTTTATGCACAAAACAAAATAATTTCAGGTGATATGTAGTATGATACATTATAGACAAAGTCATGAAATTTCAGGAAAGTTGAATCAAAATTACTTGAGTTACAGAGCAAAAACCATGTGTGTGGGTGGTTTCACACCCACGGCGTACGGGAAAGGTTAATTAACGTATTTTCAAGCACAGCAGTAATTTGATATATTACCTAGTGAAGAAAACAAACAGATCAGCTGACATTGTAAGGTTCACAGCTTTAGGAGTGTAAACTGCTAAAACGTTGACTTTTAAACGGTCACCAAATGAAGAAACAAACAAACAACAAGCAAACAGAAAACAACGAACAACAGATGTCGCATCCTTGACAAATCTGTATCATTTTTCTGCGCTCTCTCTCTCTCTCCTCTCTCTCTCTCTCTCTCTCTCTCTCTCTCTCTCTCTCTCTCTCTCTCTCTGGCAGCATACCTACCTAACTCATGCATTTAAAATCCGCAATCTTGCTATTTTGTCTTCAAGCTAATATGGATGTTAACCATGCTCATTTTCAATGTACTGTCCTGACATTATTTCCCTTTGTGCCTCCACCCCCTGACATGGACAGGCCTGGCTTATTAAACATTATGTCATTACCATTGTCATTCTCTCTCTCTCTCTCTCTCTCTTCTCTCTCTCTCTCTCTCTCTCTCTCTCTCTCTCTCTCTCTCTCTCTCTCTCTCTCTCTCTCTCTCTCTATGTCTGTTGACGCGCTGCTATACGCTACAAGCACGATTAAGCCATAAACATTTATATAAGGTTACAACCAGTTAGGCCTAGAAAATAGGGTTCTTACATGGGCTAGTGCAAACATATTGAGTGGGTGGCGTTTCATATCATTTGCCCTCTGTTTCTCCTTCGTCAGAGTCCCATCACATCGAAGAGGTAACCTACGACTTCTGGATGAAAGAACTGTTCCACTGGCTGGGCTGCCCACTGTGGCTAGCCTTTATGCTAGCTTCTTCTTCTTGCGAGGTGTTCCGCGAGGTCGGCCGACTGCTTGCACGTAGCCTTCTGTCAACAAGCAGCCCACCATACGCATGCTTCAAACTGAACATTTTCACATGGTCAGCAGTGAAGTGTGGTGAACAGCCAGCTAACTCGAGAAGAGGAATTGTAAATGTAATTAATAGCGAACCGCCAAGAAAAAACGTAGACAAACGAATCACAAGACAAAACACGACGTGTTTCGACCTCTTCGGTCTTCTTCAGGCAAGATACAAAACACTCGGAACAACGAAAATGAACGAGCAATGACTTATCTTCATTCACTTCAGCGCAAGATGGGCGAATGGTTAGATTTCCGCCCGCAGTCGCCTCATCTTGCCACTAGATCGAGAAAACGAGGCAGGCATAGAACCACTGAGGTCAAAAGGAAGAGACAAGCGCCTGAAAAGGGCACAATGTAACTCGAATTCTATTAATGCTGTGGTGCTGGTACTGTGCCCTTCAGATTTTGGGTCAAGCTGAGGCTTAAGGTCATGCACTGTAGAATCAAACAGTCTGCTGATAGCGTTCCGCCAGTTCCCATCCCCAATGCACTGACAAGCAGCCTAACAGGACAAGCGCCAAAACAACAGCATTCTGTCAGCCCACCGTGCTGCCAACGAGTGGAACGCAGGCTCGGGAGTGTTACCATTTCTTTCTTCGTAGAGTCATTCGCTGGTACTGCCTGAGAGGCACTGGGTTTGATAAAAGCACCATCACAGTCTAATCGGAGATGCTGTTCCTTAATGGAGGAAGGGGAGGGGGGGGGGGGGGGGGGGGCCACGGGGGCTGGATGGGGAAGGTGGGTAAGAAGAGCATCCAGAAACGTGATGCTCTGCGCTGTCTTGGCGTGATGTCATCTCACTCTCTGTGCCAGCTGAAACCCGTTTTCTTTCCGTTAAGGATGACATATCCCATAAAGTCATGGCGTTATCGTTGTTGTCAGATGACAGTTCAGGAGAAGCATTGACCCTCGTGCTGTCTTTTGCTGAATGATTCAATCTCA
>JADBJO010001994.1:259666-264666 GCA_016801955.1 Conus betulinus | reverse complement strand
TCTGGTGTGTGTGTGTGTGTGTGTGTGTGTGTGTGTGTGTGTGTGTGTGTGTGTGTGTGTGTGTGTGTGTGTGTGTGTGTGTGTGCGTTTTGTGTGCGTGCGTGTGTGTGCGTGCGTGTGTGTGTGTGTGTGTGTGTGTGTGTGTGTGTGTGTGTGTGTGTGTGGTGTGTGTCTGTGTCTGTGTGTGTGTGTCTGTCTGTGTCTGTGTCGTGTCTGTCTGTGTGTGTACGAGTCTTTTACATGAGTATGTGTTGTGTACGTTCGAGTGTGTGTGTGTGTGTGTGTGTGTGTGTGTGTGTGTGTGTGTGTGTGTGTGTGTGTGTGTGTGTGTGTGTGTGTGTGTGTGTGTGTGTGTGTGTGTGTGTGTCTGTCTGCGCGCGCGCTCGCGTCTGTGTGTGTGCGTGTCTGTGTGTGTCTGTGTGTGTGTGTTTCTGTGTGTGTCTGTTCACGTGCGTTGAATGTGCCTGGAGAGCAAGTGTGTGTGTGTGTGTGTGTGTGTGTGTGTGTGTGTGTGTGTGTGTGTGTGTGTGTGTGTGTGTGTGTGTGTGTGTGTGTGTGATGTTTGTGGGGGTTTTTCGGTGGTAATGATAGTTGTGGTAGTTTTGGTGGTGGTGGTGTTTGCGTATGTAGGCGTGCGTGTGCGTTTCGCGTTGTGTGTGCTGTTTCTGTTTTTTCTTTTTTTTTTTGCTGTGTTTGTTTCTGTGTGTATGAATTACAGTTTCCTTGAACTCTCATCGCCTGCTGTGCAAGCAATTCTGATGTCTCCATGTGAAATATCTCCATTTTCCCCTCTCTGTCCAACAACATCGATCTCGTTTTAAGTTAGACAAATTGTGGAGAGCTCCAACTGTGTCAACACTTTTTGTGTGTCTTTAATTTTAAAAAAAAAATCATTGAAAATGTTTGACCACTAGTTTTTCAATGCTATACCATTGAATGCGTGTTTCACTTGTTATATTCTGTCTGAAACGACACAAAATCTTATTTTGTATTTATGTTGTAAATATCTCATTAATGACAAAACTCTGCTAACACAAACTTATGTAAAATAAAACCATGACAATAAAGCAACAGAAACAGACTTAAAAAAGGATGACGGAAGTGAAACAAACATTAACAAAAAACAAGAAAAGTTTTACCATTGATGCGCAGACAGAGCAGAAAGAGAACACCAGACACTTGTTTCTGAGCTGTTTTATAGAAATATTGTGATATGTCGCAAACCAAAAGGAGTAAATCCCACATACACACAGCATCTTTGGGAGAGGAAGTATTACAAAGTCTTTTTGAATTCTAACACACCAGCGATGCAAGCAGACACTTTTCCCAAGCAAGTAGTATAAATTAACATGCACGGAACACTCCGAAAAATAAAGCGACTCTATGAAGGCAAATAAAACACACTAACGTAAAAAGATGGCTAACATTAGAATAAATAACGCACATACAAAAAAAAAAAGAAAAGAAAACATATGGAGGAGCATAATTTGATCACAATACTGCTATGAACGCAATCACTTACTGAGCACCTGAACGAAAATAATACTTGATAAATCAAGAATCGAATTCTCGACATTTAGTTATAGTAGACCTGTGAACTGACTCAGAAAATAAATCATACATAAAAACGTCTTATGATATGGATAAAAGAAAAAAGTATAATAACACATTTCACAAACTACTGCAGTAAGTTACCGGCGCGTGGGAACATGTATACTCTCTTGATGATCATGCTCGCAAACCTGAATGCAACGAACCAATGACACGAGACTAAAACAGCTGAAAGGGAAGCACCACCAACGATCTCCACAATCTGTATCTTATTACAGGAAATGAATACAGCAGGCTTTCAGTCATGCATGCCGCCTTTGCTGGCATGAAATGGATTATTCAGAACATTTCTTTCAGTCCTGCCTGTCAGTAGCCTACATGTATTCCAAGAAAGAACGGGAGGAGAATTGGTAAACTAAGTTCACAGTGCAACATTTAGCAGAGACACTGTGATATAGAGATAGAGACAGAGAGTCAGAAAGACAGAGACAGAGAGACAGAGACAGAGAGAGACAGGCAGACATAGAGACAGGCAAGTTAGAGAGAGAGAGAGAGAGAGAGAGAGAGAGAGAGAGAGAGAGAGAGAGAGAGAGAGAGAGAGAGAAACGGAAGCCGGTGGGGTTGTGGTCAAGGGGGAGTTAGACAAACTCAGACTGAAGTCAGTAGACTCTAAAGCAACATAAATCCCAGCAGTCGCTAGAATGTCGAAAGCATGCAAGAAACCAGACTGTCCATCAGTAAGATTGCAGGTAGACAACGATGACTGCACGAAAGGAAAAAAAGCAAGCACAGCACAGAGAGAGAGAGAGAGAGAGAGAGAGAGAGAGAGAGAGAGAGAGAGAGAGAGAGAGAGAGAGAGAGAGAGAGAGAGAAATAATTTAAAGTTGTTTAAGCGAAATTTTTTTTTTGTTTGTAAGTTTGATTGTTCGTTCGTGTTACCGTGAACGTTTTAGCAGTTTACATTCCCAAGCCTGAAACTGAAAGCCTCATGTAATTTCTTCAGTTTCCTCACACGCACGCACGCGCGCATGCACGCACGCACGCACGCACACACACGCACGGGCACACGCTCACACGCACGCACGCACACACACACACACACACACACACACACACACACACACACACACACACACACACACACACACACACACACACACACACACACGCACGCACACACACACACACACACACACACACACACACACACACACACACACACACACACACACACACACACACAGCATCAGTTTGCTCCATGAAAGTCCACAAAGATCCCGATCCTTACACATCTAAATGACAGACATTTTTCCTTACTTCAGTTGAGAAAGAAGACACCTCAACTGCCATATACTACGAGTACGATTCATTAATAAACATCTTATAAAGTTTCAAGCATTTAGGGTTACAATTAGGGGTAGTGTTTAGGTTAAAATTATGATGCAGAGAGGGAAGGAGTGATATCTCGCTTCATTTTGCTACTGATCTCCTTTGTCCCATTATTTTGAGCAGGCAACTAAACCATTTCTGAATGAGAGAACTGTTCAAACAGCTGGGCTGCCCTCTATTGTTAGGCTTTACGGCAGATTCTCATTGTGCACCGTTCAGCGAGGTTGGCCTGTTGCTTGCACGTAGCCCTTTGTCTGCAAGCAACCACCGTGTATGTGCCTCAAACTTGATATGTTTACACTATGAGCAGCGAAGCGTGGTTAACAGACAGCCAGCCCAAGAAGAGAAGGCAGAATTGGAGCCAAATGAAGACACGAATGCATTCTAGCACACAATGGTACTCTAACTAATGAAATTGATGATACGGACCCTGTGTCCCTTCACATTTCAGTCAGAGTGAAGCCAAGGGTCATCTGCTCTGGAATTACAGAGTCTGCCTGCTGGACTATTCCATGTTCTAGTCTCCAGTGCAGAGACTCGCTGCCTATCAGGACAAGCGCCAAAACAGTCTGTCGTGCCACTACATAGCAATGCGCACACCCGGAGTGTTGCCATTTCTTTCTTCTTGGAGTCGTTCGCTCATTCCCTGCGTGAAAGGCGCTGGGTTTCGATAAAAGCACTATCACAGTCTTCTCGGAGTTGCCAATCCTTAATGGAGAGAGAGAGAGAGAGAGAGAGAGAGAGAGAGAGAGAGAGAGAGAGAGAGGAATGGGTTGGGGAAAGCGTGGACGTGAAGTGTTGAGAAGGACGGATCTTTGGGCTATCTTTGTGTGACGTCATCTCTCCCTCTGTGCCAATTCAAACGCGTTCTTTCAGTTAAGGCAGGGGTCTGATAAAGGCGGTAGTCAAAGTGTTATCGTTGTTGCCAGGTGAAAGTGTCGAGCAGAGAAGCACAGACTATAGTGCTAGCTTTAGGTCAACGGCGTCATCTCAGTCTCTGTGTTAATTAAAACGCACCCTCTGTTACAAAGGAACCAAATCAAAGGGAAACTTAGTATCCGTCACCAGACATGGAAAAGAGAAGTCAGTATGTACAGTGACCAAACCAATGCGGTTTGAAACGTACAGAAAATCAATGTTCAAAAATTGCTGAATTAATGTTAATAGAGGTCACTGCCATGTTAGAAGGTGATGTTACGAACTGTGACCGTGCTGACGATCATGTAAATGTAACTCTCTGACTCTGAAGGTAAGAAGGTGCGCTCAGCCCACAAGGTCAACATACATTAAAACAATTTTTGGGGGGGAAGAATTTGGCATTGTTCTCTACGATTTCAGATTCGAATTTGCAGATGAAAGGCTGCATACTGTTGCAGTTCATCCCAATGAAAGGATCAACAATGAAGTGATTTTTAACATGTGGTACTTCGTTTGAAGTCATCAAGTTTTGCATTGCTCTTATTTACTAATGATGACTGGTATGTTTTTTGGGTTTTTTTTTTTAATATTCAGAGGATCTGTGTTGATAGGAAAACGAAGGAAGCTTTTTATTTTACTTTATAGACCAATAGCTTTACTCTGTGGCATCTTGTTGCCCAAGACCACAAACCTAGATGATGACGTCACGATCAAGGGAGCCTACTCTGAAACACATTTGAAAGTGGCAATATGACAGGGCACCTTGTGGCTGAAAATTTAGAGCAGCGAAGTTAATTTGCTCGTAATGGATAGACCGTACTGAAAATAATGATATGAGGTCAGCCTCTCTCTCTCTCTCTCTCTCTCTCTCTCTCTCTCTCTCTCTCTCTCTCTCTCTATATATATATATATATATATATATATATATATATATATATATATCTTTCTCTCTCTCCGTCTCTCTCTGTGTCTCTCTCTCTCTGTACATGTATGCATATGCGTGTGTGTGTCTGTGTCTGTGTGTGAGGATCTTTGGGTGTGCGTATTGTTTTCTTGTTGTGGGGTTGTTTTAGTTGTTGTGCTGCTGCTGCTGCTGCTGCTGCTGCTGCTGCTGCTTTTACGTTTACTGAACGTTTCTGGGC
>JADBJO010001994.1:247166-254666 GCA_016801955.1 Conus betulinus | reverse complement strand
ACAGACATGGTAAAAAGTGTAAAAAAAGAAAAAAAAAAATAAAATAAAAGCGAAATCCTTTTGTTCGTTGTCATTTTTTGGTTGTTGGTTCCTACTTTTGTTTTTAAAAGTGAACATTTTAGCAGTCTACGTTTCCCAGCCTTGAAGCTGTAAGCCTCATAATGTTAGTGGGTCAGTTTCCTTGCTTGACAAGTTAATACATCGAATTACTGGTATCTTTGATAACAAGTTCGCAAAATAGGCTACAACTGTGAAAGAACACACACACACACACACACACACACACACACACACACACACACACACACACACACACACACAAGCACGCACGCACACACACATACAGACACACACACACACACACACACACACACACACAAGCACGCACACACACACACACACACACACACGCACGCACGCACGCACACACACACACACACACACACACACACACACACACACACACACACAAGCACGCACGCACGATCCCGATCCCGACACATCTACACGGCAGACGTTCTGTCCTCAGCTACCATATACCACGAACACGATTCATCCACAAACATTTCCATACTGTTTTCATACAGTGTGGGATACATTTAGGGTGGGTGTTTAGGTGAGGGTAATGAGGCACAGACGGAAGGAGTAGTATCTTACTTCATTTTCACACTATCCTACTTTGTCCCATTCGTTCCAGAAGGGAACTAACCTCTACCGGATGAGAGAAGTGTTCAATTAGTTGGGCTGCCTTGAATGGTAAAGCTTGACACCAGCTTCTCATCGTGCATCGGTCAGCGAGGTCGGCCTATTGTTTGCACGTAGCCCTTCGCCCCACAGGAACCATCGTTGTGTGAGTTTCAGACTTGACATTATAACACTGTGAGTGGTGAAGTGCGGTGAACGGACATCCAGCACAAGAACAGAAAGAAGGCGGACATGGAGCCAACAGGAAGACACGAATGCATTCGAAGCGCTCAAGGGAACTAATGAAATCAATGATGCTGATCCTGTGTCTCTTTCTATGATTGGTCAGGGTGAGGCCATGGGTCGTGCGTTCCGGAATCGAAGAGTCTTATCTGGTTTATCATTCCAGCTCCCATCATCAGTGCATAGATACACTGCTTATCAGGACAAGCGCCAATAAGTTAAAAAAAAAAATCCTATCAGCTTGAGTGTTACCATTTTTCTTCCTCGAGTCGTTTGTTCGTTCCTTGTGTGAAAAGCACTGGATTTGATAAAACCACAGTTACGGTCTTATTTGATTTTGCCAGTCCTGGATGGAGGAAGAAGGTGAGGGAGAGACCATGGGGATGGGTGGGGGAAGGTGTGGGGAGGGAGAGTGTCATGGACCTTTGCGCTATCTTTGCGTGACGTCATCTCACGCTTAGTGCCAATTAAAACCCGCTCTTTCAGTTTCGATTAAGGTGGTGGGTCCTTTAAACCAGCAGTCAAAGCGTTGCCATTGTTGCCAAGTGAAAGTGTCGCGAGGTAGACCATTGTGCTATCATTGCTCTCTCTCTCTCTCTCTCTCTCTCTCTCTCTCTCTCTCTGCCCAATGTAAACGCACTCTCTGTTATAAAGGGGACAAAGGCAGCTTGCTCTCCATCACCAGACATGGAATACAGATTTGAAATGCGCATAAAATCAATGCTAAAAAAAAATCGCAACATTAATGTGAACAGAGGTCCCCGTCATGTCGCAAGGTGATGCAACATCACTAGAGCAGTGCTAGAGGAGTCATGTTAACGTGAGGCATAGCCTCCTGGGGTAAGATCAGGAATGAGCGCTCACACCGCAAGTTCACTACTCACTGAAAGAAACTGTTCTGTACGATTTAAAGCTGGGATCTAAATATGAAGAGCTGCTATGAGCTTCAGTGACGCCACACTGTTGCTTCTCATCCCCATTGAATAATCTGCAGAGGTTTTCGCATGTGTGTGAATCCACCAAAAGTCACCGAGTCTTCGCTACAAATCTTGCATTGCTCAGATCTGCTGCTGACCATGCCTGGCATGTTTCACAGTATTCTGTGGACTTGTGTGTTAGAGGGAAAAAACGGAAGAAGCTTTTCATTTTATTATTTTAACTGAATGCTTTGAAACTTGATGTCTTTGCCTTAACTAGGCTGACCCTGGAGAAAGGTCCAGTGACGGTGAGGAAAGACCCACTGACCACAGGGAAAGTCCTGTTGACAGTGGGAAAGACTACAACTTTGGATTCTCTCTTGAGGGCACATAAGACCGTATGGCGAAAGCTTGGCTGTGTCTGGAGTGGCACTGTCTTCATCTGTCCATGGGCAGGGATGGTTGGGTCTGTGAGGTGTGCTCGACAGCTGGAGGGTGGTGTTTTTCGCCGTGGGCTCTGCAGTCATGAAATACGGGCTGGTACACCCATGGGGATGCTACTTTAAGGCTGTTATGAGTAGCATCCTGTAATCTGATGTACCTCTGTTCAGGAGCAGTTATGTTCCTTGATATCTTAATGGAGTGTCCTGCGCGTGTCTGTACCCTTCGTCAACACAGCGCAGGCCTCCAAGGGTAGTACAGGACTGCTCAAAGGGCAGGTGGAGACAGTGCTTCTCTGGGTCCTCCCTAGCACCTTCGGGTGTTTCTTTTTCTTCTTCTTGCTAGCCATGACGGTGGCACGTAATTGTGACGTCATGTTCAGGGGAAATGTACCCTGAAATACTTACACAAGTAATGCCCTCGTAGAGCCCTTGCAACTGGAAGTTAAAAAGCGAGAAAGTTTACTTTCGTGTAACAGAAAGATCATACAGGAAATATTATATGAGGGTGTGTGCGTGTGTGTGCATGTGTGTATGTGCGTGTGTGTGTGGTTGTGTGTGTGTGTGTGTGTGTGTGTGTGTGTGTGTGTGTGTGTGTGTGTGTGTGTGTGTGTGTGTGTGTGTGTGTGTGTGTGTGTGTGTGTGTGTGTGTGTGTGTGTGTGTGTGTGTGTGTGTGTGTGTGTGTGTGTGTGTGTGTGTGTGTGTGTGTGTCTGTGCATGTGTGTGTGCTTATGTGTGTTAGTGTGTGTGTTTTAGTGTGTGTGTGTGTGTGTGTGTGTGTGTGTGTGTGTGTGTGTGTGTGTGTGTGCGTGCGCGCGCGCGCGCGTGCGTGCATACTTACATGGGTGCTTGCGCACACGTGCATGTGTGTGTATGTGTGTGTGTGTGTGTGTGTTTAGTGAGTGTGTGTGTGTGTGTGCGTGCATGGGTGCAAACATACATGGGTGCTTGCGCACGTGTGCATGTGTGCACGTGTGTGTGTGTGTGTGTGGCACGTAGTGAACCTTTTCTGGACCAGTTCGTCTCTGGCTAGGTGTCCCTTTTAAAGCGGTGGATGCGATAAGACCGTAGCGTTCCCTTCAGTTAAGTCCTGTAGCCAGGCTCCTTATCTCTGCATTACCGCCGTAATCACCTCCCCCATTATCTTGCATGGAGCCCAGTGGAAAAGGGCGGGCGGAAGGAGGGGTCTGGGGGGGGGGGCAAGGGATGGCGGTCTTTATACGGTAATGACCAGCACTCCTCTTTCTATCCACGTCACGCGGTTTTCTTACGGTGACTGGAGAGGGAGGGTAGGGTGAAGGACGGGTTGGAAATGCCAGGCTGGTTATGGAGATGTGGGTACACCTTAACACAATCTGGCATTGATGGCTCTTTATGGACATGCGCGCACACGTGCTTCTGCACACACACACACACACACACACTCTCTCTCTCTCTCTCTCTCTCTCTCTCTCTCTCTCTCTCTCTCTCTCTCTCTCTCTCTCTCTCTCTCTCTCTCTCTCACACACACACACACACACACGCACGCACGCACGCACGCACGCACACACACATACACACACACACACACACACACACGCACACGCACGCACGCACGCACGCACGCACGCACGCACACACACACACACACACACACACACACACACACACACACACACACACATAGAGGCCTACACGGGCAATGTTGCATCAGAAACGGTGGTTGCTATGTCCTATGCACGTGATTTCCGAGTTGTTTGTAAACAGAGCAGAAGAAAGGCATTCTGCAGACACAGCAGACGCTTCATGTTCAGCCAGTGTTCAGCCACTGTGGTGAACACCATATCCCACAGAGGTCGCCTGCCACAGGAAAGACGCACCAGGAAGTCATGTGTGTACCTGACCTTTCATCTCGCTTCGAGCTTGCATACTCTCAGCAGTGATGCTAGGCAGACTTTGTGGCCCAATCGCAAACAATTTTTATATAAAATTGTGCGAATACACTTGAGACACTGCACCGCTGCCGAGTCACTTCGAGGGTGCCTGTTCTGATTCAACGTTCTCAGGACACCACCTACTTAGCCCTCAACTAACGACGACAATTGCTTAGTCGCAGAGCCAGCGTGAGTGAGCTCTCCACCCCACCCCCCACCCCCTACCCTCCCCACCCCGGAGGGCGCCATCACGTCCGTCCAACGACAGTCCCCATGAATTTGCCGATACTGGTGACCCAGACTGAATCAAATCAAGGCCGTAGACATGGAGAGGACATCGAAACTGAGGTCACCATGAGAGCAGGGCATGAAGAGCCACAGAATTTGAGACTGTTTATGCTGATTGATGAGAATGAAGATAATGTGGATGGTGCTATGGATTTCTATTCCGGTCTGATACCTCATAACAGGGCTGTACTCTACGCTTACTTTCAAAATATATCCTGGCGTTAACCAGGCCCGACAGATAGAGATACCTGCAGTGTTGGTCAGGAAATTTGAGCCACACTGTCAGAGACGCGTCCATTAAGTGGATGAAACTCAAAGGCGTGATCCCAGTCTTCCCCACTGAACCAGTAGCAATCTCAGCTCTTGGTAGGAGCCTGTCGGGGCAGAAAAATCCCACATGGCTCTGATGGAATTGAACCTATGAATTCCCAGTCGGTAGTTCTCGACGCTAACCACTTTGTCACGGCGGCCGATCTACCATTGCTTTCGTTCCCTTGCACCGGCGCGGTGGTTAGCTTCACATATTCACAGCTGGGAAAAAGGCGGTTTTGATTCCAGTCAGGGTTTTTTCTGCCCCGGCCGATTTGTTGTAGGCTCAATTGAGGAGACTGGGACCACACAGTCGAGTTTCGCCCACCTAATGGATGCGTCCCTGAGAGTGTTGCTCCAATTTCCTGACCAACACTGCAGGTGTCTGTATCTCTCGGACTTGCTTGACGTCGGGATATATTATGTAAAATCATCATAGAGGACATATCTGTAATGCAGTCGAAGATCGGAATGGAATTCCATGAGCGTGAGCGGCATCATCCTCTTCCTCATCGATCAGCTTTTTAAAAAAAAAAATCTCAAATTCTTTGGCCCTTGCTGTCCTGTCCTCAAGGTGACTCCAGTTCTGATTGTCTCTCCACACCTATGCCCTTGGAGGTTCGTGACAAGGTCGCCGGCATCGGCGATTTCATTGGGACTGTCGTCGGACGGACATGATTGCATCCTCCGGAAAGGACCGCTCACTCACGCTGGCTCTGTCACTAAGCAAGTCTTGTCGTCTGTTTAATAGGTGATGTCCAGCGTATGTTGGATAAAATCAGGCATTACTGCACACCAACGAATTGACTCTCGGCAGTGGTGTAGCGTCTCCTCTAGTGGGTTACCCCATAATGACATGACATTGACTGCTCCCTGAGAGTCGCTGATGCCGGGACTACGTTGGTAGAAGCTGTGCCTGTGAACAATGAGCTGGAATAAGCAGCGTGCAAAAGCCAATGCCACTGGAGAAACACACAGACAATGAGAGACAAAGAAACGAACTCATTCTGCAAATACTACGAATTTCTCTAATGGCAAACAATAATGTTGTCACCGACGAATTCACAGAAAGGACCAACCAGGGTCTCTCAGACCCAAATTGAGGCCTGCGCCTCCCTGAGCGCCCTTCCAGTTTACATCACAAACCTTTGCTTTATTGGGGACAAGATGATCTGCTGGATCTGAAGAAGAAATGCGATTCAATGGCAGCAGGTCGGATATGGATTAAGGGAATGAAGATTGGGTGACGTTACCGCTAAACACACACACGCACGCACGCACGCACGCACGCACGCACGCACGCACGCACACACACACACACACACACACACACACACACACGCACGCACGCGCGTATGCACGCACGCACGAATTCATGCACGCGCACACACACACACACACACACACACACACACACACACACACACACACACACACACACACACACACACACACACACACAGAGTTTCTGTACTGTCACGTGATAGTCCTAGTCGTTTGAATGGTCCAGAAACGCAACTAAAAATCACTTGGGAGAAGAATGTTATTAAGTTTGCATTACTAATCATGGGACTTGCCCAGCAGTGCAGAAATCCCCCTCTGTCCAAACTTCCTACTTTACACCAGAAAAGTTTAACTTTTTGCATCAAATATATAGACAGATAGATAGATATGGTTAGAGAGAGAGAGAAAGAGAGAATGTGAGAAAGAGAGAGAGGGAGGGAGGGAGGGAGGGAGAGAGAGAGGGGGGAGGAGGGGGGAGACAGGCAGACAGACAGAGAGATAGGTTCTTGGAACTCGCTCAAAAAAAGAGAGAGAGAGAGAGAGAGAGAGAGAGAGAGAGAGAGAGAGAGAGAGAGAGAGAGAGAGAGAGAGAGAGAGATTTGCGGGAGCTCAGTCGAAAACCTTAACGCAATGCAACAGTGATAGAACGAAAGGGTCCATGGTCTGTTCCTGACTATTGCTGAAATTGTAGAGAGTGGAGATGGCCTACAACTTCACAGGAACGAATTTCGGTGTCAGCAAACGCCTGTAAAAGCAGTTTCAGCTGAAATCACCACCTCGGCGGCACTTCCCGGGTTGTCTCTGGACGGAAAAGGAACCTGTTTGCCTATTCAAATGTTGTTGGGGATCGTGGCTGGAAAGTGTGTTTGTGAGGGGAGAGAAAGGGGAAATGATCATATTGATTTCCCTTTTCAATACACATCCACGATTTAGAAGTCTGTGAACCGATTGTGTGCAGTCAGTATCATATTTAGTTCATTTGGGAAAAAAAAACTTCAAAAACTTACAACCTTATATCTCTTATTGAGTTCATCAAAATGCATCAGAGCGCTATTGTCGTTTTGCAAGCTCATAGTCATGATAAATAATGCATTCGTATTCAAAACATTCTTTGGTGTGCAACAATTCTCCGTTCTCTTCCAGTATTACCATAAATGCAAATAAACATCGAGAACAATTTATTTGTATTTGGTAGAAAGATTTCATTGGCCGGTTTTCTGTCAGAATCTTGAGGTATTTTTCCAAAACAATCGGTATTTTTCATCTCTACATTTCGATAGGTATTTAATGATCATGTGCAGGGTCCATTTCAATAGCTGTTTTTGCTTTCCAGACAATGCGATTCTTTATCCAATATCAGAACAAGAGATCAACCTCTGCGACACAGTGGTAGTGTTACGACTGCAGCCTCGGAAGTTGCG
>JADBJO010001994.1:234666-244666 GCA_016801955.1 Conus betulinus | reverse complement strand
GCAACGAAATGGTCGATGGTCTGTTCCTGACTATTGCTGAAATTGCAGAGAGTGAAGATATCCTACAACTTCACAGGAACGAATTTCTGTGTCGGCAAAACGTCTGTGAAAGCATTTCACCTTGGTGACACTATCTAGTTGTCTCTAACCGGAAAGGAAAAACTGCTTTCCAATTATATGTTGGGGGGATGGCAGTTGTGGAATGTGTTTGTTAGGAAGGAGAAGAGAAATGATAGTATTGATTTCTTTTTTTTAACACACATTCAGGACGGAAAGTCTGTGAACCTATTTTGTGCAGTTAATGTTATTTTCAGTTTATTTGGGGGGAAAAAAGAAAACTCAAAACTTTGTATTTCTTCTTTGAGTTCATCAAAATTGATCAGAGCGCTATCTTCGTTTTGCAAGCTCATGTTCCTGGTAAATAATGTATTCAAATTCAAAACATTCTTTGGTGTGCAACATTTTTATGTCTTTTCCGGTATTACCATGAATGTCAATGAACATGTGGAACAATCACTGTGTTTGGTGAAAACATTCCATTGGGTGATTTTCTTTCTGTATTTTGAGATATCTTTCCAAACCGATCTGAATCTACACATTTGATGCTTAGATAAAACCATTTCAGGGTCAAGTCCGGGGTCCATTCCAGAATTGCAGTTTCTTTCCCAAATATCAGTGCACTGAATCAATCACTGTGGTGCAGTGGCAATGTCATGGGCCGCGGCCTCTGAGGTCGTGAGCTCTACCCCCATCAAAGCTATACATGTGGGAGCTTCTAGCCTCGTCTGTTCCTATTCTTTTATGTGCAAAATTTCGTCCACATAATAGCTTTTCTTTTGAGAGTTGCTCACGTTTTCAACCAACTGTATGTCTGTTTCCAGTATTTCTCAGGTCTGGATAACGCTAGATATGTTGTAAAATGAAACGTCAAGCATACCTCTGTCAGATCAAAATGTAACTCCCTATCATCATCTTCATCGTGCTCGTTGTTCGTTGTTGTAAAAATGAAATCTCATAATACACCCTTCATGTACTGCTGTCCTGGTAATCTCAGTTTTGATTTCCCTTTTACAATAGTGCCTATGGTGAGCTCACTTCAAAAGTGTCCGCTGTCGGCAAGGTCATGTGTGGACTGTCGCCGGACAGACGCGGTTGGTGCCCTCTGGAAAGGGTGCATTTCTCAAACTGACTGGCCAAACTAAGCAATTGTTGTCGTCGGTAAAGGGGCGGTAGTCTGTGGTATCCCGCGTGCGTTGGATCAGAAGAGGTAACACCAAACACCAGTAAAGTGACTCTGTCGTGGCACGGTGTCCCCCGGGTGTGGCTGTGGACAGGTGAGCCAGGAGGAGAGGCGTGGCAGTCATGTTACTGAAAGTTCACAAAGATGCGGAAGAAGAAGAAGAAAGTTTACATATGTGGCGGTTTAGAAAACAGCTGATCATGCAAGTTTCAGTTTCAGTTTCATTAAGGCGTCACTGCGTGCGGACTAGTCCATATACGCTACACCACATCCGCCAAGTTTCTAGACCACAGCGCGCATGATTTAAGGCTGATGGATAAATGAATTAATGATTAAGATGAGAAAGATTGAAGAAGAGGGTCTCGTGGCTACAGTTTAGCAGATGTCTAAACGACGAATTAGCCCATTGCGTTGATTAGGCCTTGGGTGCCTATCTAACATTGGCTGTGCCATTATTATCGTTGTATGTGTGTGTGGTGATTGTACACTGTGCGTATAAATGTGTATGCATGGGTGTGTGAGCACGGAAACACGTGTGTGTGTGTGTGTGTGTGTGTGTGTGTGTGTGTGTGTGTGTGTGTGTGTGTGTGTGTGTGTGTGTGTGTGCGTGCTAGTATATGCAGTGCCCGTATCCATGTGTGTGTGTGTGTGTGTGTGTGTGTGTGTGTGTGTGTGTGTGTGTGTGTGTGTGTGTGTGTGTGTTCAGATGTGCCTGCGTATGCTTGTGTGTCATCTGTGAGCTTGTGTGAGCATGCTCCTGCACACAAGCACCTACACATGTATTTATTTACATATGTGAATGTGTGTGTGTGTCTATGGGCGTATACACATGTGTGTGTGCGCATGCGCGCGCACACACGCGCACGTGTGCTTGTGTGTGCTTATATGTGCGCGCACGCGTGTGTGTGTATGTGCGCGTGCACGCATGTGTATGTAATACTGCGTGATTAGGCACAGTTTCCATAAAAATCTATTCAAAGGGAGCTCACGAAATCGCAAATGAAAATAGAAATAAAAATTCGCACCTTTCTTATAGACAGTCTAAAACAGACAAGTGCATTTTCCACAGTTATGTTTCGCTCAGATGTTACAAAACCAGACAAGAAAGACACAAAACAATTCTGCCCAGGTTGCTACCAGGAACAGAATACCCGCATAGCAGACAGGCGTTGAAAGAAAACAGGGCCCTATGCATTTCTGCTTCTGTTGGTTGTAATACCTCAACAAGACATACTTGTCCAATATTTACATGTCTGTTTGATATTGTGTGGTCGGAAGAGCGTCCCTTTTTCACCTTGTTTTGTGCGTTGGTTTGTAGCTTGGGCTGTTTCTCCAGCAGAACTGCAGTCTGTTTCAGTCTATGTAAAGGAGAAGCGATGACAAAATCAGTTGATACTGACGCTCTCTTTGCCAAACCAGCGCTTATGATATAGTCAACCGTTCAGTAGTAGGCCTACCGTGCAGGGATGTCTTTAACAGAACATTCTTGAATACCTTACACAGTAAACCAGTCACTGAGACCGCACACCAGTGTCTATTATAAGGTCAATTATTTACTAAAAGGCCTGCCGTACACCAGACTCATAATAAAGCAGTCATTAAATCTCACACAAGCGTCTGGTATGCAGTCATTATTCATCAGCGTCAATTATACACTCAGACATTCATTAATGCGTTATACCAGTGTCTAGTACACATCATTTGCCGGTACATGCATCAAACCCTACTCTAACACTGTTAGTTATCTGCATAATTTATGCTTGCGCTGAGTTGCGACGGAGACGAGCATGATTGTGACTAAGGGCGACTGGAGTCGGCACGAGTACATAGGACGAATGCCTTTAAACGAGCGCTAAATATGATGCAGCTAGCTGATGATGATGATGATGATGATGATGATGATGATGATGATGATGATGATGATGATGGTAATGATGACGACGACGACGACAAGACGACGACGACGACGGCAACGACGACGACGACGACGACGACGACGACGACGATGATGATGATGATGATGATGATGATGATGATGATGATGATGATGATGATGATGACGACGATGATGATGACGATGACGACGACGACGACGACGACGACGACGACGACGACGACGATGATGATGATGATGATGATGATGATGACGACGATGACGACGACGACGACGACGATGATGATGATGATGATGATGATGATGATGATGGAATGTCATGTTTATTTTCACTGTTACGTTGCGACCATCGGCTGTAGCGATCTGGAAGAGGTCGAATTTACCAGACTGGAAAAACCCTTTTGCAGCTTTTCTGGTCTGCTTCAGATAAGGGGAGAGAGAAACACAAATGAGTATGATTAAAAAGTCAACAAGATGCTGCGATTATACTAGATTAATGTCAGTTCGTACAATCTGACATCTTCCCGACTCTTGGAATTTCTGGAGGAGGGGGGGGGGGGGGGGGGGTCTTTGCTTCTTTGTTGTCATCTTGCTAGACTTCTGTCCCTGTCCTTTCCTTTCTTTTTGTTTGTTTCTCTTTGTCAGCTGTAATCTCACCTCCCTCCTTATTTTTCTTCATTGTTCTTTAATTCGTTCTCTTTTCTGGCCTTACATCCTTGTACTTTCCCTTTCTATGTTGTTTGTTTGTCTCTTTTCAGTTCTAATCTGATATGCTGTGCCATCCTTTCAATATGTGCTTTTTTTTTTTCTCTCTTCCCATTTCTAACTTGATATCCTGTCCTTTCCCTTTGTGTTCTTTGAATCTCTCTTTTCATTTCTTACCGGAGGCACTGTCCTTTGCTGATTCTGTGTGTTCTTTGTTCTTCTCTTTCCATTTCTAACCTGATATCCTGTTCCTATTTGCGTGTTGTTTGTTTTCTCTTTTTTTCCATTTCAAACCTGATATTCTGCACCACCTTTTCACTGTGTCCTTTGTACCTTTGTTTCCATTTCAAGCATGGTATCATGTACCATCCTTCTAGTGTGTGTTTTGTTTCTCTTTTTTTTTTTGCGTTTCTTACTTGATTTCCTATTCTTTTCCTTATTCTGTGTTCTTTGAATCTCTCTTTTCATTTCCTATTGGATGCACTGTCCTTTCCTTATTCTGTGTGGTTTTTTTCCCTTTCTCTTTCCATTTTTAACCTGATATCATGTTCTTCTTCACGCGTTGCTTGTTTCTCTCTTTTCCATTTCAAACCCGATATCCTGTACCATCATTTTGGCTGTGTGCTTCGTATCTTTCTTTACATTTCAAACCTGATATCTGGTACCATCATTTTACTGTGTGCTTTGTATCTTTCTTTCCATTTCAAACCTGATATCCTGTACTATCTTTTTAGTGTGTGCTTTGTTTCTCTCTTCCCATTTCTAACCTGACATCCTGTGTGCTTTGTTTCTCTTTCCTTTTCGTGTGTGTGTTTGAAATCTCTCTTTCAGTTTCTTACTGAATGTACTGTCCTCTCCTTATTCTGTGTTCTTTGTTTTCTCTTTCCGTTTCTAGCCTAACATATCTGTCTTCTTTCTGTTCTTGTTATCCACTATATTTGTTCCCCTCGTCTATTTTCTATCACTAATAGTCTATCCTTTCCTTTTATTTTTCTTTATGATCTGTTTCCATTCCTTAAAACACGTTTCAACTCCTTCCGTTTTGTTGTTGTTGTTGCTGTTGTTATTGTTGTTTTGTCGTTGTTCTGTCTTTCTCTAGTTCCATTTCCTGGTTCCACCTCTCTACCGCTTCCTTTTATCTTTCTTCATTGTTTCCCTTGTTCGTTGTGTTTGTCTATTTCTTTGTTTGTTTTTTATTTTGTCTTCTTTTCCGTTCATAATCCTTTTCAATCAATATAGATATAGTTACCCAAACCACACAACTTATGAATGCTAGTCCTGACAAAGGAACGGAGTTTGGTCAAGATTGTAGACAGACAGAACGAGGGCACGCAGCCGACGGTTCTGGCATCTCCAACACCCAGGTCTTTAAACACGGGCTGTCTCCCCCTCCATCTCCACCCACCCCATCCCCATCCCCACCACGACCCCCCCCCCCCTTTTCTCCTTTCCCCTACCTCCCTTTCTCCCCCCCCCCCCCCTCCCTAGTTCCCTCCCCCCCCCCCCCCACCACTGCCCTCTCCCCCCCCGTACCATTCTACCACCCGCCACCAGTCTTCGTCGGCACTTCCCCTCGATCCGTCACACGCAGGCGCCCACCGCACCCCCACCCCGTCCCACTCACACCATACAGAGCTGGCAGAAAACAGCGGGGATTTCTGGTCGCACTCTGTGCACGTGTTTGTCCATCTCGTCGTGGCCCTGGTGTGCGTGTGTCTCGGTGTCGGTGTCGGTGTATGTGCGTGTGTGAACGCGCAACAGGCTTTCCACGCCCGTTCGGTACGGTCGGCGTGCGTGATTCAGATGTCCCTGAGTTGCTGGTCAAGACTGGTGGCAGCTTGCAGCCGTGGACGTGCGTAATTGTATCCACGACACCAAGAAGTTGATGTTATCGCCGCCTCGTAAACCTGAGAAGTGGGAATAAAATAATCTGATTGATTGCTTTCTAGAAATGAAGAAGAAAGAGATGGACTGAAATAATCTGACTGCTTCCAGAATTAAAGAAAGACAGACAGAAAGAAAGAACAGCTGAACAAAAAAAAAACACTGACCAGTTTTTTGTTGTTGTTGTTGTTGTTGTTTTGTAATTTGTCGCTCAGAAGTTCTTTCCGTGCAATCAAGAACTAAGGCGTGGAATGCCTGCATGAGGGGAAATAGGGTGAACAAAATAAACAAAAAATGTGTAAGCGTGATATTGTTTTTCTTGTCAGTGTTTTTTTTTAATTGTATTTAATCGCATTTACAATAACTTCCACTGGATCAAGACCCGAAACGTTCCCTTACTCATGGAGTTGACAGCCGATCTTTACAGTGCCTGTGTCCGGATCCACTCTAAACTTGGAATCGACTTCAACAACAACATAAAGACGAGTTAAATAGCAAGTTGGTGCCCACGTGTAAAACCAAGACGCGCGGATAACGAAGGACGAGATGCGTTGGTAAGGAATGGAGAGATGTATGTGACATGCATGTTAAGATGTTTCAATATGAATGAATACATATGTATAGAAGGAATCGGGAAAATATGTGCAGAAGGAATTGAGAGATATGTGGATAAAAGAATGGAGGGATGTGGATAGAGAATTCAGAAATGTAGACAAGGAATAGAGCGATATGTTGATAAGGAATGGAGAAATGTGTGGATGAGGAATGGAGAGATGAGCTGATAAGTAATGGAGGTATGTGGGATAATGAGTAAAGAGATAAATGCAGAAGAAATGGAGATATGTGGGATAATGAGTAAAGAGATGAATGCAGAAGAAATGGAGATATGTGGGATAATGAGTAAAGAGATATAAATGCAGAAGAAATGGAGATATGTGTGATAATGAGTAAAGAGATAAATGCAGAAGAAATGGATTGGTGTGTGGACAGAGAATGGAGAGATGAGTGGATGAGGAATGGGGAGATGAGTGGATGAGGAGTGGGGAGATGAGTGGATGAGGAATGGGAGATGAGTGGATGAGGAGTGGGGAGATGAGTGGATGAGGAATGGGGAGATGAGTGGATGAGGAATGGGGGATGAGTGGATGAGGAGTGGAGAGAGATGAGTGGATGAGGAGTGGGGAGATGAGTGGATGATGAGGAGTGGGGAGATGAGTGGATGAGGAATGGGAGATGAGTGGATGAGGAATGGGGAGATGAGTGGATGAGGAATGGGGAGATGAGTGTGTAAAGAACGAAGAGATGTAATCAACGAAAGGAAATACATGTCGATAAAAACGATGGAGAGATTTGTGGACACGAAAGAGATGTTAGATGGAAAAAAAGAATGGAGAGATATGTGGGGGAAAAAAAATGGAGAGACATGTGGATAGAAATAGAGAGAAGGATGGATGAGGAAAAGGGAGACACGTGAGAAAGAAAAGGAGAGATAATGACAAAGATTTGAGAGATATTTGAGTAAGCAATGGAGAGAGATGTGTGGACAAAGAATGAGAAAATCTTGATAAGGAATGGAGAAATAGCAATAGGGAAAGGAGAAATAGCGATAAAGAATGGAGAAGAATGGAGAGATGTGTGGATAAAGAATGAAAAGTCTCTCGATAAGGAATGGAGAAATAGTGATAAGGAATGGAGAAATAGTGATAAGGAATGGAGAAATAGTGATAAGGAACGGAGATAAGCTGTGGATAAACAATTGATAACTGTGGATAAGGAAGAGATAGATGTGGACAAGAAGTGGAGAAACGTGTGGGTAGGAAATGAGAAAAAAAAATTGCGGGGATACGAAATTGATAAATGTGGATGAGAAAACAGAGATCTGTGCTGATCAGAAATAAAGACGGGTTGATAAGGAATGGGCAGAAGTAGGGATAAGAAATGGAGAGACAGATGAATAAGGGGTGCACAGATGTATGGATGATTAATGGATAGATGTGCGAATAAGAAATCGAGGGATGGATCGAAAATGAATGGACAGATGCGTGGATAAGAAACGGAAAGATGTGTGGATTAGGAACAGAGATATATGAGTGGAGAAGAAACAGAGATATGAGTGGAGAAGAAACAGAGACATGAGTGGAGAAAAAACAGAGGTATGAGTGGAGAAGAAACAGAGGTGTGAGTGGAGAAGAAACAGAGATGAGTGGATAAAGAGGTTGGCATGCCGCATGGATAAGAAATGGAGTGACGGTTGGACGAGGAAGAGAGAGATAGGTGGACGAGGAGTAGAGAGGTGTATCGATAAGGAATAAGAGATGTGGGTGAGCAATGGAAGATACAGACCAGAAATGCAGACTTGTGTGGATTAGGGATGGAAAGATGGGTGCACAAAGAGTGGAGCGATGGGTTAAAGAATGGAGAGATGTGTGGATAGGGAATGGAGCGATGTGTGGATAGGGAATGGAGAGATGTGTGGATAGAGAATGGGGAGTTGTGTGGATAAGGAATGGGGAGTTGTGTGGATGGATAGGAGAGATGTGTGGATAGGGATGGAGAGATGTGTGGATAGAGAATGGAGGGGATAGGGAATGGAGAGATGTGTGGATGGGATGGAGAGAATGGGAATGGAGAGATGTGTGGATAGGGAATGGAGAGATGATGGGATAGGGAATGGAGCGATGTGTGGATAGGGAATGGAGAGACGGATAGGGAATGTGTGGATAGGGAATGGAGCGATGTGTGGATAGGGAATGGAGAGACGTATGGATAGGGAATCGAGCGATGTGTGGATAGGGAATGGAGCGATGTGTGGATAGGGAATGGAGAGATGTGTGGATAGGGAATGGAGCGAGATGTGTGGATAGGGAATGGAGCGATGTGTGGATAGGGAATGGAGAGATGTGTGGATAGGGAATGGAGAGATGTGTGGATAGGGAATGGAGAGATGTGTGGATAGGAATGGAGATGTGTGTGGATAGGGATGGAGCGATGTGTGGATAGGGAATGGAGCGATGTGTGGATAGGGAATGGAGAGATGTGTGGATAGGGAATGGAGAGATGTGTGGATAGGGAATGGAGAGATGTGTGGATAGGGAATGGAGCGATGTGTGGATAGGGAATGGAGAGATGTGTGGATAGGGAATGGAGAGATGTGTGGATAGGGGAGAGATGTGTGGATAGGGAATGGAGAGATGTGTGGATAGGGAATGGAGAGATGTGTGGATAGGGAATGGAGAGATGTGTGGATAGGGAATGGAGAGATGTGTGGATAGGGAATGGAGAGATGTGTGGATAGGGAATGGAGAGATGTGTGGATAGGGAATGGAGAGATGTGTGGATAGGGAATGGAGAGATGTGTGGATAGGGAATGGAGAGATGTGTGGATAGGGAATGGAGAGATGTGTGGATAGGGAATGGAGAGATGTATGGATAGGGAATGAGAGATGTGTGGATAGGGAATGGAGAGATGTGTGTGGATAGGGAATGGAGCGATGCGTGGATAGGGAATGGAGAGATGTGTGGATGTGGGAATGGAGAGATGTGTGGATAGGGAATGGAGAGATGTGTGGATAGGGGAATGGAGAGATGTGTGGATAGGGAATGGAGCGATGTGTGGATAGGGATGGAGCGATGTGTGGATAGGGAATGGAGAGATGTGTGGATAGGGAATGGAGAGATGTGTGGATAGGGATGGAGCGATGTGTGGATATGGGGAGTTGTGTGGATAAGGAATGAGAGATGTGTGGATAGGGAATGGAGAGATGTGTGGATAAGGAATGGAGAGATGTGTGGATAGGGAATGGAGAGATGTGTGGATAGGGAATGGAGAGATGTGTGGATAAGGAATGGAGAGATGTGTGGATAGGGAGTTGATGTGTGGATAAGGAATGGAGAGATGTGTGGATAGGAATGGAGAGATGTGTGGATAAGGAATGGATAGAATGTGTGTGGATAGAAAATGGAGAGATGTGTGGATGGGGCGATGGTGTGGATGAGGAATTAAAAAAATATGTGAATAAAAAGGAGAGATGCGTGAATAAAGATTGGAGAGAGAGATATGTATATATATATATATATATATATATATATATATATATATATATATATATATATATATATATGTATATATAAAGAAAGGAGAGATGTACATAAGAAATGGCGAGGTGTAAGTAAAAGTGACGACGCGTGGATAACGACTGGATATATTTGGATAGAAATAAAAAAAAACAACAGGATGGACAAGGAATAGACAAATGTATAGATACGGATCGGAGAGA
>JADBJO010001994.1:212166-219666 GCA_016801955.1 Conus betulinus | reverse complement strand
GGTGGGGGGGGGGGGGGATGAAGGGCAAGGGGAGAGGAGAAGGAGAGAGGGAGCAGGGGAGGGGAAGCCAGCTTCCAACCAAAGTGGAGTATGATATGGGCTCACCTGTGAAGAGTGGGAGCAAACAGCGGAGTTTTATCCACATAACTGATGCGTCCGTGAGCGGTGTGCTCAAATGCACTGGGAAACGCCACAGCTAGGTGTCTGCATCTCTCGGGCCTGGTTGTCTCTGGGATATATTATGAAAGAACCCGTAGACTATATCCTCGACATGTCTCTGAGCGAAGAGGGACTCCACAGAATCATCTTCTTCATCCTCATCTTCATTGACCAGCGTTAAAAAAACGAAAATTCTCAAAACACTTTGGGGCATCTTCTGCCCTCCTGTCATGATTACTACAGTTTCGATATCCTCTCTATGCTCTTGTTGATTACGTATCAAAGACACCGGTATGGGCAAGTTCATGGTGACGTCGTTGCATGAACGTCGTAGCGCTGTCCGGAGAGGAACACTCATTCATGTGAGCTCAGCAACCAACAATTATTGTCGTGGGCATAGTAGGTGGTGTGGTAGATATGTTGAATGAAAACAGGTACCCACCTAATGCGTTAGTGTTCTGTCGTGGGATGTTGGCGTGCTGAGTGGGTGTGTGTGTGGTGGTGAGTGTGTGTGTGTGTGTGTGTTGCTTTTGTGTGGTGTGTGTGTGTGTGTGGTGTGTGTGTGTGTGTGTGTGTGTGTGTGATGTGTGTATGTGTGTTGTGTGTTTCCGATGTGTTGGGTTAATGGCCATCCATCCATGTTTCTACGAGAGCAGAGGGCAAACAGCCTACGACAATGTTGCATGGCGCTGTGCCAGTGGATGTGCCTCGCCGGACTTGCGAGGCTTGCTTAACGCGGTAGATTTCTATTCCCATCAGATCGTCCATATATTTACGAGATCTTTTTCCAAGGGGAACGGGTGTGGTGGGGGGGGCGGGATGAAAGGGCAAGGGGAGAGGAGAAGGATGGACGGAGGGAGCAGGGGATCGGGAAGCCAGCTTTCCAACCAAAAGTGAGCGTAATCATATGGCTCCCTTGCTGTGAGTGGGAGCAAAAAGTCGCGAGTGTTTAAAAAAAGTCCTCCTTACCACATAACTGATGCTAGTCCTGTGGAGCGGTTTCTGCTCAAATGCACTTGGCGCGGACAAACGCCACAGCTAGGTGTCTGCATCTCTCGGGCCTGGTTGTCTCTTGGGATCTATTATTAAAGAACCCGTATAGACCTATATCCTCGTATGTTCTCGAGCGAAGAGGGACTCCACAGAATAATCTTCAATCGACATTTCCTTAGTTGGAGCGATTTAGGTTTGTTATACTAAAAAGTTGTAAAAATCAAATGTGTTTTGGTTGAAAAGATAGGTTGTAACCCTAATCAATGGTAGTTATTGGCCAAAAAAACCCATAAAAGATGAGAAGAAAAGCACAAGCAGTAAAAAAAAGAACGAAAAAAACAGTTGGACTTCATTCGAGCACACAGTGTAGGAGTGACCAAAAGAGATTGAAAAAAAAAAGAAAAATTCTCAAAAAAAAACACATCCTCTCTATGCTCTTGTTGATTACGTATCAAAGCAACCGGTATGGGCAAGTTCATGGGTGACGTCGTTGCATGAACGTCGTAGCGCGTCCGGAGAGGAACACTCATTCATGTGAGCTCAGCAAACCAACAATTATTGTCGTGGGCATAGTAGGTGGTGTGGTAGATATGTTGAATGAAAACAGGTACCCACCCAAATGATTCAGCAGCAGCGCAGTGTCTGCTCTAGTGGGGTTGTCGCACGACAAATTGATACTGAGTGTTATATAGCAACTGCCGATGCCAGAGCTGTGAGGGGACCAGAGAGAGCTGTGGTTGTGGACTGGGGGAGGGGGGGGGGGAGGGGGGGGCTGAATGAGCAGGCGTGGCGGTAATGCTACTGCAGTGGCACGGAAGATGGACAGGAACATAGGTAACAGTTGCCTTTTGATCGTGGGGTGTTCTACACTGTCAAAACGTTCCCGGCAATAATAACACGTAAGTCAACATCAAAATGTTGTTATGCTCTGCATAGTTGTGCGGGGATTGTCTTCAGTCATAACAAGCTCCTAGCATAACACAATCAGTCTCCAAAATCCCTCGAAGTCGGAGTGTGGCTGCCCACGTGGCAGGGTAATCAAAAACGGTCACACACGTAATGTTCTCGTCCCTAGCTGATGCATTTGTACCATAGTGTTCAAGTACTTCGACTGTTCGGATGATCCCTGGAGTCTTTTTTAGCCAGGATACAACAACAACAACAACAACAACACGTTAGTCTCTCTGCTGACTGCTTTCATCTTAACACTGAAGCGGTCATATGGAAGACGTTTGAGACCAAAAAAAAAAAAAAAAAAAAGTACTGACATTAGACACTTGAATGTCTCCAAATGGTCGGAATGACAAATCGTTTGCTTCTTTTGTTTTTATCTGGTAGCTTCTCCCGTCTTTATCAGGTAGGCCATGATTTTTCTGTATGTCTAGACCACTGCCAGACAGACACCAATGAAGAAGAGAGGAAGGGGAGGTGAGTTAAGGTGGGCTTCTAAAAAGTTGTTGAGAAGGGAAGGGGTTTGGGTTGAAAAGAGGTTGTCGAACCAGTCAGGTAGTCCAAGGACTTGGACAAAAAAAATTCACAGAAAAAGAGAGAAAGAAAGAAAGAAAGAAAGAAGAAAAAAGGAACGAAAGCAGTTGGAAGTGGAGGGAAAAGGGGTAGGAGGAGTGACTGGGAGAGAGACGGGGAAAGAACTGAACTCCTAGCAATATGCGATGCCTGCATTACCATTGAAGAAGCCATCAGGTGTCAGCAAATGGTCGGATCAGGCGAAGTCACTCTCTCGAACATCACAAACATCAGGACGGATTTTTCCATAAGCTCTTCTTGTGTTTTTTCTCCCCGAGGTTAGGTACAGTGTTAAATAAGGCTAAGATTACGAATAGGGCAAGCGTCGTCGAGTTACTGTTAGGAATACTTGTGACAAACGCGCAGAAGACAGGCGTTCATACCACGTTGATGTGATTGGTCTGAAATTTTGTGTCTTTTTCATTCATGTGTGAGAGGTAGCATCAGCCGTTGTGAGTCTGAGCAAATGTCATCAGGCGGAAGTCACTTCGTATCATCTGACATCATGGACGGATTTTTCCATAAAGTCTTCTTGTGTTTTTCTCCCCGAGGTTAGGTACAGTGTTTAATAAGGCTAAGATTACGAATAGGGCAAGCGTCGAGTTACTGTTAGAAAAAACTTGTTTTTTTCTGACAAACGCCGCAGAAGACAGAGCGTTCTACCACGTTGATGTGATTGCGTCTTGAAATTTTGTGTCTTTTTCATTCATGTGTGAATGTAGCCTGCATCGGCGGCCTTGTGAGTCTTGACCTTATTGTTTGGCTTTTTTTGTCTGCAGATTCCCCGTGGTAGTCAATCTGGAAAACCGCAAGGAAAAATTCTTATTTAATGTACACGTGAGCGGCGGTCCAGAATCCTACAGTCTTGTGTGTTCTGCAGATACGTTCAAACAAATCTTTGCTTTTAAGCGGGGTTTTACTGAAGCGCGGTTTTCTAACATTTTCTGTTGGCTTTTGTTGTTATTACGGTTGGTTGGGCTTTTTGTTTTGCTTCGTTGTCTAATCCATTGATAACTTTCCTTGTGTCACTTTTATGTCTTTTTTTGTTTCTTCTACTTTAACATCCATGGGCATTTTGTCTGTTTGGCTCATAGGGACATTCGTCGTCAGATTGATGGCAATGACCATTTTGTTAGTTTGACATCGACGGACATTTTTTGTTAGATTTGTATTTACAGGTATTTTGTCATTTTTGTATCTATGGCATTTTCCCAATTGTATTCCGTGAGCACTTTTGTTAGTTTGATTTTTTTCTATTTTATCAGTTTTCCATCTATGGGCATTTTGTATGTCTTGCATCTATTGTTATTTTTATCAGTTTTACATCCGTGGACATTTTGTCAATTGGAAATATAGGAGACTGCAAATGCAGCCACTTCTTCTTCGCATTCACTGTGCCAAACAAATCTGCCAAAAACTTCACGGAGACAAACAGACAGGTTCACATCTCCCTGACATTCATGTCCCTCCCCTCCCCCCCCCCCCCCCCCCCCCCCCCCCCTTTCAACTCTTCAATTCATATGCAGTATGCATCGCCACCGCTCCTCCCTCATCCCCTTTTCAGAACACAATGACGTCACGTCCTCTTTCGAACAAAGAGTTTGTTTGCCCTCTCTCTCTCTCTCTCTCTCTCTCTCTCTCTCTCGTGTGTGTATGTGTGTTGTGTGTGGTGTCGTCATCGTCCATCATCGTAACAATGATACCTGTGAAAGGGAAATGGGGGAAGAAACGGTAGGGGGAGGGGGGAGGGGGGCGTGAAAGGGGAAGAAGGAGCAGAGGCAGCTGGAGAGGCGCGGGGGAATGGTGAGGAGAAAGGGGAAAGGGATAGGGAATATTGTGGAGGGATGAAGACAGTGGACACACACACATACATGCTTCTCAACTCAATCTCTCGAGGTCTCCCCTCTCACAGGGATCCCCCATCTATCTGTCCGTTTAATCTATCTAGCTGTCTGAATGTCTGTCTGTCTGTCTGTCTATCTCTGTCTGTCCTTCCTGTCTGGTCCTCTCTCTGTCTGTCTGTCTGGTCTCTCTCTCTCTCCTCTCTCTCTCTCTCTCTCTCTCTCTCTCTCTCTCTCTCTCCCTCTGTATGTATATGCATATATATATATATATATATATATAATATATATATATATATATATATGGCCTTCTCTCCCTCTTTCTGTCTGTCTGTCTGTCTGTCTGTCTCTCTCTCTCTCTCTCTCGTCCTCTCTCTCCTCTCTCTTCTCTCCCGTCTCTCTCTCTCTCTCCTCTCTTATATACCATATACATATATGTATGTATATATATACTATATATGTATATATATATATGTGTGTGTGTGTGGTGTGTGTGTGTGTGTGTGTGTGGTGTGTGTGTGTGTGTGTACATGTATATGTATGTTTGTATGAATGTGTGTATATGTGTATATATATATATATATATATATATATCTATATATGCAATCTTCTATAATTCGCAGCAGAGTCCCGGAAAAACTCATCAGAATCATACCATTTTTCACTAACTGTGTCTGTCGTGTCTAGGGACGATTTAATCAATACCAACGGCCCTCTAAACGTTTCCCTTGGTTCAGTTCGTTGACCGCTGGGACCTGGATATCTATACAAATCTGGAAAAAGTGCTTATATAAATCGAAAAATCGTCTAGGAAGGTTTCTGTGATAATGATAATTCAAATCCAGAGGAGAGAGAGAGTGAACGAGAGAGAGAGAGAGAGAGAGAGAGAGAGAGAGAGAGAGAGATTTACACACACGCACGCACACACACACACACACACACACACACCACACACACACACACACAGCGCGCGCGCGGACGGAGAGATGGACCTATGCACACACGAATTTCCACTTCCATCTGAAGAACTTTCGACCGCAGTAAAAGCGATTTAGACTTCAGTGTAAGAAGTTCTCGAACGTTTGATTTGATGGCCAAGATAAATGTTTGCAACATGGACACTTTGCCATCGATCTGCAGCGGTCTGTGACATGTACAGCAGAGCATGAACAGCCTCGCTGATCCCCTACGTCTGGGATTGACCGCAGCAAAAATACTCTCTCTCTCTCTCTCTCTCTCTCTCTCTCTCTCTCTCTCTCTCTTTTCTGTCTGCCTGCCTCTCTCTCTCTCTCTGTTTTTTTTTTTTTCAGTTTGTGTCAACATTTACCTAATCTATTAGATATTTGGTCTTTAAATTTATGAATCTCAGTGAATTTCGGGATTAGTTTTTAAAAAATAAATACAAACTCTGTCTGTCTGTCTGTCTCTCTCTCTCTCTCTCTCTCTCTCTCTCTCTGCGAGCGCGCTCGCGTGTCTATGTGCATGTGCGCGTGTGTGTGTGCGTGCACACGTGTGTGTGTGTGTGTGTGTGTGTGTGTGTGTGTGTGTGAGCGCATGCACACAGACAAAGACAGGGAGAAGCAGAGAGAAAAAGAAAGAGAGGCGTAAACAGAGAGAAAGAAAGAGAGAGGCAGACAGACAGAAATGGATATATGGGCAGACAGAGAACAAAAGCACCTCTCTCTCGTTTTATAGAAGGGCTCAACCCCTTGGGGAGCAACATCTATTAAACTCAGATGATTAAAAGAGTTCTAAAAAATCTCTACAAATTTGTTCCGTGCTTGTCTGCTCTCATCAGGATAATGCTTGGATCGCCTACCGCCGATGTTTATATAGCTTGTAGGGCCCTGCTTGCACGTGCGGATTGGCTGCACGTGTTTTCTGTGTTTCAGGTAAATGTTCAGGGTGCGTTTTTCGACAACGATTTCCATTTGTGTGCCTGCAGTTGTTTACTATTTCAGTTTTGGTATTTAGAGTTGCTAAGCGTGGTTTACGTATTAATTAACCATTTTTCAGTTAGGCATAGGTTGCATCTTTTTTAAATATTATTGTATGGTGATGCTCTTTTTATGATTTTCCAAGATATATTGTAGTTTATTTTTTTGTCTTTGTCTCCAAATGTATTTGCTCAGTTCTGTTTGGTTTTTGTATTTTTCTTTGTTAAATGACTGTCTATGGTTTGCATATCTGGTTTTGAAGTGGTTTTCCGTAATCCCTATATATGTTTCTCATTCATGTTCTGATGTCACAGTGGCTTGGTATACAATATTGTTGTAGAGGCATTTGATGCTTAAGGGGCACTGTTCTTTTTTAGTGCAGTTGCAAGATTTCCTTTCTTCACCCTTCATTGCTGTGTTGGTTTTCATTTTGTTAGATGAATCAATTACATTTTAAGGTTGGGCATACATGAATATGATAGTTTGATAGTGTTTTTGCTGAATATTTTTGACAGTTTGTGTTCTTTTGGAAACGATGTTGTTAGGATTAAAAAAAAAAAACTCTTTCCCTATGTTTGTTTTAACTCTTCCGTCATATGGAGGGTTGTACTATGTAATTATATATATACATATATATATAAATATATATATATATATATGTGTGTTTTGTTTATTTTCCCAAGCTGTTGCCTTTAACTCTGCTATCTATCTATCTATCTATCTATCTATCTATCTATCTATCTGTATATATACATACATATATATATATATATATATATATATATATATATATATATATATATATGTGTGTGTGTGTGTGTGTGTGTGTGTGTGTGTGTGTGTGTGTGTCTGTTTTGTTTATTTCCCAAGCTGTCGCCTTTAACTCCGCTTCATCAAGGAGGGCCGCAAGTCTATATACCATAACTGCACTAAACGTGCAACTGACTTGAACTTGTCATTTTAAAATGCAATCTAAAATATAATTCAAAATCTGAAATACGACTGAGATAGCGAGCAAGCGAGCGACAGAGAGAAAAAGAAAGAAA